>JXCR01125753.1:47726-80266 GCA_002079205.1 Phalaenopsis hybrid cultivar | reverse complement strand
AGTAAGATTTTACCGATAGAAAGGAAACAACGTGCATGCTCAACTATGATTAATATGAGTGACAGTAATATACTACTTGTTTAATCACATGGAATTTATATAAAAGTATAAAGTTATAAGTGGTAAACAGTTGTAAGAAACATATAATTCATTCAACACTTGCACACTCTTATAAATGTCTTTAATTGTTTCATGCACAATTTCTATCGTCTTAGAAATATCAATTATATTTGCATAAACTTTGATTTAATTCATTTTTATGGGTCATCACTCAGCTCGTCGGATACAACTACTACCGATAAATATTGATCATCTCCTAACATAACAATTATTAACAATCTCATGCTTCCAACAAGCCCGTTCCAGTCTTAATATGAAAGAGTAAAAAATTTTATAAAATTTTCTATTATATTTACCTGGATAGAGCTTCACTATAAACATTTATCTATCCCTACACTTGTGATATCCTTTTGATCATTTTACCTGCTAAAGATTATTTTTTAATATATATATAATTGTATAAGTATACTTACAGATAATTTACTTAATGAACATGTACAATAATTCAATAAAAGTAGTAACATCAATAAAATAGTAGTGTCAGCTCCAGTTTATTTTTTTGTAACATAGATAAATTTTCAACAATATGTATAAAATTTTTAAATATAACCTCATACCAATATATCACATAATAATCCTATAGAAAGATATTCNGTGTCAACTCCAGTTTATTTTTTTGTAACATAGATAAATTTTCAACAATATGCATAAAATTTTTAAATATAACCTCATACCAATATATCACATAATAATCCTATAGAAAGATATTTTTCTTAATTTAGCATGTGATTATCTTACTTGGGTTGAGGGGATGAGCTTCCTTTGTCTTGTTTTTTGGTTATCATCTAGAGGACACTATATGAAATTCATATTTATAACATTCTCTTATCTCATATACCTTAGAAAATTCTCTATGCTTTATTTCCTCTCAATTGGCTATTAAATGAANAATTCATATTTATAACATTCTCTTATCTCATATACCTTAGAAAATCCTCTATGCTTTATTTCCTCTCAATTGACTATTAAATGAGAGTAGCAACTCTCGGAAACTCGTACCAACTCCTTCCTTCTCTTATAGGACCATCAGGAATCACAAACAAAACAACGGGAAGGGGAGTTTCAAAGAGGGAATATATGGAAAAGCTGACTAAGAATATATAATACCTTTCTTATTTGATTTTAATCGTCCAAATTGATCCCTCCATTGCATTCAACAGTAAGTGGAAATTCCTTATTACAATAGTGTCGCAGAGATTAACAAAGATTAATTAAGTTAATTAAATGCTTACTTAAGATTAATTAAGTTATTATTTTAAATTTTATTGCTCAATATATATTAATAATTTATAAAATGTTTTATATCAATTAGATTCTTACAAAATGTAGAATTTTATAAAATTAGATTGATTGGATTTTAAGCATGCGAAAATGAGGTATATTTTAGAATGATCAAAATTTTATCTTGATTGGCTAAAATTGCTGCTCATAAAAATTTTATCCTCGAAATTTCCAAATATCTACTCAAACAAAAAGGAAAATTTCTGTCTCGTATATTCTTATTTTTCCCGAGTAGTTTTTTNTGATTGGCTAAAATTGCTGCTCATAAAAATTTTATCCTCGAAATTTCCAAATATCTACTCAAACAAAAAGGAGAATTTCTGTCTCATATATTCTTATTTTTCCCGAGTAGTTTTTTTTTAGCCTGTGCTTTCACTTTATCATAATATAAAAAAATTGTCTGTTCCTCAATTTCTTATCATCAGTTTTAAAATTCTCTTAGGCCCTTTGATATAGGCTAAATCTTTCAGCATGATAGTATTTTCATGTGATTTTCTAGTCTGAGCATGAAACCAATTTTCTCAACAAGGAGAGATGAAAGACATTGTGAATATCTGACATTGCAATAGGTAAGAATAGCTTGAAAGCAAATAGACCAATCCTTTCTATGATTTTAGAAGGACCAATGTATCTGGGGATCAAATTTCTTCCTTACCGAGGGACCGTTTGGGGCAGCTTATTTGGTGCGATTGCGTTTTGAAAACAAAACAGCGGNTCCTTTCTATGATTTTAGAAGGACCAATGTATCTGGGGATCAAATTTCTTCCTTACCGAGGGACCGTTTGGGACAGCTTATTTGGTGCGATTGCGTTTTGAAAACAAAACAACGAAGGCGTTTGTTTCGTGTATTCACTCTGCTTATCCTATAAGCTGTTTGAATTTTCTTAATAAACGCGGCCGCGGGCTCGACTTCGCTGCCTGCGTTCTTACCCCGCTTATTACCCGCATGCCCTTCGGAAGTTAACTTTGCCGCAGAAGAAGAGTGGACCAATCGGAAAAGCGGGAGATTTGGCCATGGAGGAATGGGATCCGAGCACGAAAACTGAAATCCTTCGTACTATTCAAGGAGCTGGAAAGAATCACGACACAAGAAAACACATGGGGAAGGAGCGAGGGCTTTCGGTCTTCGGCTTTGTCGTGAATGTTTACTGAGGAGGGAACGGTGAAGGAGAGGACGATGTGAAAGAATGGCAGCGGAGGTGAGAGCTGTACTCCATGGTCGAGCGCGGATAGGGAAGGACGATGAGAGCTTCGACGGGTTGGATAACATGTGAGGCAAGTAGGAACGTGCGAGGCAGGAAGAAGTGGTGAGTTTTGAAGGTATCCATATGTCGCAATTCTGCTGTTGCTTTTTCTCCGGCTTGATTTGTGAACAGTAACGGAGAACGAGACGGGAAGGGGAACAGTGAGTGCGAGTGCTTTGAACAGAAGAGGATGAAGTGGAGATGTGGTTTCAAATACAGAAGGAACGAGCTTATGGCTCATATGTTATTCAACACAAGCCTGCGTTTAAGTTACATGATAAACCTGATCGTGCTAATAAGAATAGGTTCTTCTATAACTTCAAATAGAATATTAANTCGGTCTTCGGCTTTGTCGTGAATGTTTACTGAGGAGGGAACGGTGAAGGAGAGGACGATGTGAAAGAATGGAAGCGGAGGTGAGAGCTGTACTCCATGGTCGAGCGCGGATAGGGAAGGACGATGAGGGCTTCGACGGGTTGGATAACATGTGAGGCAAGTAGGAACGTGCGAGGCAGGAAGAAGTGGTGAGTTTTGAAGGTATCCATATGTCGCAATTCTGCTGTTGCTTTTTCTCCGGCTTGATTTGTGAACAGTAATGGAGAACGAGACGGGAAGGGGAACAGCGAGTGCGAGTGCTTTGAACAGAAGAGGATGAAGTGGAGATGTGGTTTCAAATGCAGAAGAAACGAGCTTATGGCTCACATGTTATTCAACACAAGCCTGCGTTTAAGTTACATGATAAACCTGATCGTGCTAATAAGAATAGGTTCTTCTATAACTTCAAATAGAATATTAATTTTTTTTTGGCTGAGTGATCTTTCTTAGACTGGATGCCAAGTCTTAAGTATATCAATATAACTTCTAATTAATCTTTTATATATTATTTGTGACAGTTATATTGCAAATAACATTACTGCTCAATGACAGAGTGATCATTTATTCACAATCAGCTGCAAATTAGCTATTTTCCAATAGAATAAACCAAACAACCAATCAGTTTATCTGAATCAGTTGCTTATCAGTAGATTGTCAATAAGTTGCAGCTGCCCCAAACATACCCTAAATCTAATATTACCTTTCATTGGTCTGACTTTTAGAAACATAAAATCATTGACCTCGAAATCTACTGCTCTATGCCTTAGATCATAATATTTTTAATATCGATCCTAAACAATTTTTAAATCTGTATTTGATTAATCTTATTTTCTACATGGCTTCATCAACAAATTCAAAACCTAGTTGTTTATGTTTCCCTTTTTTAACCCAACTTAATGAAGTTATGCACTTTCTATCAGATAATGCTTCATAGGAAGCCATTTTAATATTAGATTAATAACTATTATTATGGGCGAACTGAATTATCAGAAGATTTTCTTTCTGTCTCCAAAGTTAAAGACACTAAACCTTAATAGATCTTCTAATACCATAATCATTCTTTATGATGGTCCATTAGTTTGTGGATGAAATGCTGTGCTATGATGCAAATGAATACCCAAACTTTTTTGGATTCCTTTCCACAACTTGGATGTGAATCTTCATTCTTAGTTATTAATAATAATTTTTGGAGCACCATGCACTCAAATAATTTTTTTGTCATTCAATCTAACCAACCTTTCCTTCGAATATGTCTGCTTATTTGGTAAAAAGTGAGTTGATTTTATCAACCGTCAATAATGCCCTAATTGTTGTTGTGATCCTACCTGGATCTAGGAAATCTCATAATAAGACCCATTACAATTTCTCCTTATTTTCACTAAGATATAAGCAATGATTTTTGCAATCTACTGAGTCTCTAATATTCAGCCTTTACAATATAATAAGCGTGACATTTAGACACATTCAACATCTTTCTTCATATCTGGTCACCAGAACATCATTTTTAAATCTTACTGTGCGTTTGGGGTAGCTTATAAGCGGCGTTTGTGTTTTGAAAATGCTGCAAACGAGTTTGTTTATCGCGTTTAGGGTGTATATCTTAAAATGCTCCCGTGGGTTTTTATTAAACGCGACCGTGGGATTGTTCCCACGACCCGCATTCTTACCTCGTTCCTTTACCTGCTTGCCCTTCGTTCCGCACTCAACCCCCTAGGTGACAACTTGCTCTCCTCTCTCACTTGAGTACTCCATGTTCTCCTTTGCCTCCTCCTCATCCCGCCCTCAGTTGCATTGTAAGTTATTTTGATGGAATGCCTTTCTCTATATGCAATCTATGACGATTTTCCCGAGGGATCGGTGATCCCTTCTCACGCGTTATTTTGATGTTTTGATAATTTGGAGGGTGGGAGAAAGGTTTTTGATGGATTGCCTTTACTGTGTTGGGTTTTTGAAATATTAGAGGGTTGCCTTAACTGTTTCTTTTTTTTTCGAGGGCACGGTGATCTCTTTGGGCTCAATTTACAGGAAAGAAATCGTGCTTTAATGCTAATTTTCCTAATGTTTATGCTAATATTTGTGTCACTAATGTTTGGAAGGAGTTGAGAACCCAGGAGTTTCTTTGTTGGGATATTGGGGATTGTAAGGTGCTGTGTTTGGCTCCATAATTGATATTGGCAGGTTACTTTTTTTGCTTGTTGAATTGCTATTGATATAAAGACAACTAGGACATATAAGGTCATTTGACCTAGTTGTGTCTAGTGAGTTTATTATGACTTTAGTAAATTTATAGTAAATTTGATGAGGTCACATCGATCTTGACAAGCTCATGTTGGCCTTAGCAACTCAACATTGAACCAAATGTGCTTTTAACAGCCTTGACAATTTTTTGATTGGCTTGGCGATTTCATCTAATGTTTTAAATATCTTTATTTGGTTATGCAAGATATATGGATATATACTGAGTTCTCTTATTCTCTTATATCTTTAAAAGTACCTAAAAATGGAACATGAAAAGAAAAATTCTCTCTCTTCTTCTAAAACAATTGCTATGTACATTATTCTCTATTATGAATGCATGATCAAGCCAATAAATTTTCTAGCAAGGAGATTGCCATCACGTGTTAGTGAACTTATTAAAAGATCTTTTCTATGACAAGACATTGGCCATAATTTCTGTTTGTTGTTTCATCTTGGATGGAAACAATAAATAAATTTTGAGTGATTCCATTGCTTTTTCTATATATTTACCAACTTACGAGCTGATCAAGTTGCTGATTCTACAAATCATGCTATAGTTGGTGATGAATGTGGGAACTTTATCATGAATTTGAAGATATTATGTTGAAGTATCCAATATCATAGAAGCCTTACTCTGGAAGGATTATTACTGTTCTGCTCATGTCGCAAGTGAACCATTGCTTTTTGGTCCTTGCTCTCAAAAGTGGATTTCTGCTCGTGCGTCATGTTGTTGATGTGGCATGTTAGATGAGAAGCATGCTTTGAGCAATTTGTTTCTATTGTCAACAATGAGTGAAACATGCAAAATTGGAAAGTTATGTTCCCTGGAATCCCTCCAGGTTTTATCAAATATTAGCTACTTCACAACTTGTTTTTAATTTTTGGGGGATTTACATGCATACCACTTAATTCTTATGTATTTACATATCTCACACCTTAGCTTCTATGCCTCCTTCGTTAAATATATGGAAAGTTAAAAAAAAGTGTATTTCATTATATAGGAGTTAAAAAAATTGGTACTTCTGATTTGATGTGAATGATCTTTAAAATGCAAAATTTTGGTCTTAGATATGTTTTTATATAAAAATTTGGTTTAGATGTATCTAAATGCTTCTTAATTTTTCAATTCCAGTAATAGTTTGGCTCAAAGTGAATACTTGCTTAGCCTCAGCGGTTCTCCTAATTGTGGATTTGTCTCTTGTTGTTCCTTTGTTCTCCCTAGTGTAGTTAGTCATTTTTTGGTGGTCCTCTTCTTGTTCTTCGGATGGTTAAATTGCTTTTATGTATTTCATTAGTGTTTGCTATTGGAGCTAGTAATTTGTCAGTTAAAAAGCTTCTTCTTGAGATTGGTTCTTGATCTGTCCTCCACACTGTTCTTGTTGTTTCATCTTCTGCTTCATCTTGCCTTTTATTTCTATTTTAACCTTTTTGTTGAAGTCATTTTTTTTAATGGATGGATAGTACACTTAATGAATGTACTATGATACTAGCTAAAAAATATACATATTGTAATTTTTGTTTCATTAATTAAATAGCCATTGTTTTTATTTAGTGATTTACTTTTTTCTTCCTTTCTTTCATTTTTTTTTACTGTGAGTTAATGATCTCTTTGCTATAATGTGTCTTGAAAGCTCTCCCCTTCAACATCTTATACCTTGCATTGGTTTGTATATTTTTAGACTTGAACGTAAGATTTTGTTTTATGTTTTACCTTTTATTTGTTAGTACCGCAATGAGTAAGACCAGAGAATTCCAATTATCGGCCATGTGGGATAGGGGGTCTTTATTATATTTTGCGACCTCTGTCTTAGGAAGGTTGAGCTGGGAAATAGACCCACTACCTATTTTAACAAAGAAGGGTGACCAAATCTTATAATGAAGTTTAAGGAAATGACAAGAAGGGATTACAATAGGTTGAAATTTAAGAACAAGTGAGATCAACTAAAGAAAAATTGAAAATTATGGAAGAAATTAAAAAGGGGATCCACAGGATTGGGTTGAGATC
Organism: Phalaenopsis hybrid cultivar; assembly: GCA_002079205.1. Taxonomy (NCBI): domain Eukaryota; kingdom Viridiplantae; phylum Streptophyta; class Magnoliopsida; order Asparagales; family Orchidaceae; genus Phalaenopsis; species Phalaenopsis hybrid cultivar. The sequence continues at coordinate 73,003 of JXCR01125753.1, read as the reverse complement.
CAGTGAAGCAGACAATAGATGCTTCAGAGGACTGGTGGACTGAGAAATTAGAGGTAATAACCTATCCAATGATTACTTCTTCTTTTATTCTACATCCTATTAAGCTGCTTTACCTACTAAAGTCGTATGTTGCAGACATTGCCAGCCGTCGGGAAATTCAAATTCAGTGGCATTGATCCGATCTTGGAGGATAAGTTGGACAATATGTTCAGTGGGGTTGTTGCAACAGACACTCATGCATTCGCCCCGAGTGAGCATGGGTTTGCTGACATACCAGAGGACATAAGGACCGAGCAGGTATGTGAGTCAGGCGAATACCCCAGCCAAAACCAGGAGTTGAAGTTCGCATGCGATCAAAGCTGCCTAGGCTGGAGAAAAGAAAAAAAGGTGCTGCTTTTGTCAGAAACACAATAAAAGAACTGGTAGAATCATGCAAAATTCAGGCTTGTGCTTCACAGGATACATCCATAGACGACTTTCTTCCAGTTTTGGATACATATTCCTAAAATCGGATAAGCCATTCTATCTTAACTCCAGGAAGTTGTTGGAAGACCCGTCCCACAGACAAATATTCATGAAGATGCCCCCAGAACTTCGAGTCGACTATTTATGTTTTTTTTTATGGACAAATAATTTTCTGGAGATATATTGCTTTGGTTTTTTTTTCACATTTAAATGGATGTTTATTTGATTTCTAATACGAACAATTAATATGTTATGTAATTATTTCTGCTCATTATAGTCCGTTTTCAATTCTTATATATTCTTTTTAACGTTGTCTGATTCACACTTATTTCTTGAGCATAATACTTGTGTAGGGTGGATCCATAGCAACTGAGCTTTAGAAGAAAATTTACGGTGATTATGATTTTGTTGTACGAGTACTACAACTCCTACGTCGATCAAACTCCCTGTATGACATCGAGTTATATCAGTGATAAATGGGTCGGTGACCTACTACAAGGACACCCCACACGGTTCAGTAACATGTTTTGTATGACACAAGCCATATTTTTCGACCCGCTCAATGAACTACACAACCATCATGGATTGCACGACTCCTCAAGAATGACAACAAGACATGTGTTAGTAATAACCCTCTACATTTTATCATAGAATGAATCAATGAGAGGAGCGATTCCAGTATTCATTGGAGATAATCATCAGGTATTTCTCAATAGGATTGAAAGCTCTCGTCAGTTTGTCAGCACTGATAATTAAGCTGGAGGATCCAACTTTCGAGACGACTCTTGCAAATATTGCAAATGACCGGCGGTATATGCCATTCTTTAAGGCAATTTTTTTTAGCACATGACATTCATGTCAACATAAGTTACATTACAATCACAATTATAACTAATCTGACAGAACTGTATTGGAGAAATTAACGAAACACACGTGGATGCACGAGTATCCAGTACTGAGAAGGTCACATACATTAGATGATGTGGATTCTCTACACAAAATGTGATGGTCGTCTGTCACTGCAACATGTGTTTTACTTTTGTGATGGCTGGTTGGANTATATATATATATATATATATCACTGAAAATTTTTCAAGGCTTTTTCACCCTTGTATTAATTCATGTTTCGGAGTCATGAGTATGCACTACAATAATTTGCCTTTTTTTGACAAAAAATTTAATCTAATGCGATGTTGCACAACGTAATTTAATATGATAATTGCATTATTGAGNTATATATATATATATATATATCACTGAAAATTTTTCAAGGCTTTTTCACCCTTGTATTAATTCATGTTTCGGGGTCATGACTATGCACTACAATAATTTGCCTTTTTTTATCAAAAAATTTAATCTAATGCTATGTTGCACAACGTAATTTAATATGATAATTGCATTATTGAAAAGTCGAAACAACTTTCTCAAAATTAGCGGTATCTCTGGATGTAGGAAATTTTCAATAATTTAAATAAATAATATCTGAATGATATTTCCATTTTTACCCTTCAAATATTCTTATTTATTTCATATAGTCCATCTCTCAAGCTATTTTGCTTCTTCAACTTTTAAAAATTCTTCGCTTCCCCATAAAAANTCGAAACAACTTTCTCAAAATTAGCGGTATCTCTGGATGTAGGAAATTTTCAATAATTTAAATAAATAATATTTGAATGATATTTCCATTTTTACCCTTCAAATATTCTTATTTATTTCATATCGTCCTTCTCTCAAGCTATTTTGTTTCTTCAGCTTCTAAAAATTCTTCGCTTTTCTATAAAAATTTTTAATTATTGGATTATTCGCTAAATTAGAAAGTAGGGAATTGAAGTGGTCCCCATTAAGATATTAATTTTTATTAATTTTTCTATTTCCCAAGATCCTTAAATTGCCAAAACATAAATTTCATATAGTAAATTAGGTATAGTTGTGATTCTTTCATAAAATTTTGAAAATTTGGTAAAAATTTTTAAAATTTTATCAAATAAATTAATTTTCATAAATATTTTGTCTCAGATAATAATGCATGTTTTCAAATGATAAGAAAATAACTAATAAATGCAAAATTATTTAGTCATTTAATATTTACATATAAGGCACACAATTCTCTTGTTCTTGTATTTATACATCTCAATAATAAAATTACATATTAACTCACATAGCACTCAATTTTTTATATAACAACAAAATAACAGTATTATCATTTTTTAAAAGTGAAATAAATCATTTTATGCATACGTTTAAAACACTAAAGTGTTACTTATGTAAGTATGAAAGTTTAGCTATGAGATCTGTAAATACATAAGAAATTTGTGCTAGGTATGCAAACTTCTCTTAAAAAATAATCAAGTGTAATAATTTTTTTACCGGAAAGTTTACATGATGTAGAATAGCTAGGCAAGTAAATTTCTCCTAAATAATGATCAAATTTACTAAATATTTTACGAGGAAATTTCATATGATGTTGAATATTAAAATATATTTTAATTTAAAATAATTTATCTAAAATAAAATTTTGCACATAATATTTAACGCTTTTTTTTTGGGGGCATTTACATACCACCCAATTCCTCTATATAAGTCTAAACCATACATTTCGCTTGTCCTATTTTATCATCCACATCTTTTATGTCAAACCAATGTTAATATTATTTTAATTTTTAAAGATCGAAATGCATCTATTCATAAACNTAATTTTTATTAATTTTTCTATTTCCCAAGATCCTTAAATTGCCAAAACATAAATTTCATATAGTAAATTAGTAATAGTTATGATTCTTTCATAAAATTTTGAAAATTTGGTAAAAATATTTAAAATTTTATCAAATAAATTAATTTTCATAAATATTATGTCTCAGATAATAATGCATGTTTTCAAATGATAAGAAAATAACTAATAAATGCAAAATTATTTAGTCATTTAATATTTACATTTAAGGCACACAATTCTCTTGTATTTATGTATCTCAAGAATAAAATTATATGTTAACTCACATAGCACTCAATTTTTGATTTAACAACAAAATAACAGTATTATCAATTTTTAAAAGCGAAATAAATCATTTTATGCATAAGTTTAAAACACTAAAGTGTTACTCATGTAAATATGAAAGTTTAGGTATGAGATATGTAAATACATAAGAAATTTGTGCTAGGTATGCAAACTTCTCTTAAAAAATAATCAAGTGTAATAAATATTTTACCAGAAAGTTTACATGATGTAGAATAGCTAGGTAAGTAAATTTCTCATAAATAATAATCAAATTTACTAAATATTTTACGAGGAAATTTCATATGATGTTGAATATTAAAATATATTTTAATTTAAAATAAGTTTTCTAAAATAAAATTTTGCAAATAATATTTGACGCTGTTTTTGGGGGGCATTTACATACCACCCAATTCGTCTATACAAGTTTAAACCATAAATTTCGCTTTATATATTTTATCATCCACATCTTTTATATCAAACCAATGTTAATATTATTTTAATTCTTAAAGATCGAAATGCATCTATTCATAAATAAGTGGGATAGTATATACGTAAACATTAAAGTTTACGTATTAGATACATAAATACATCGACACTAAAGTTCATTTTTTCACTTCCGGCTTAGGGTCAAAGAGAGCACGTCAGCTGGTTGGCTAGTGGCGTGGTAAGACGGAAGCCCAGAAACTCCCGCCTATTATAACACCGAATGCGTCAATTTTCTCATTGTTTTTTCAGGAGTTGATTTTAGCTGGAATCAAGTCATTATAATAAAAGGCATTTGGGGAATGCCACATTTTAATAGCTTAATTATTGACGCCCAACCCGTCAGATTAAACCATGTAATTTGATATTAATGCTTGATTAATCTTTTCGCAAGCATCATTGTTTATGGAACATTTTTATTTTTTCCAGGTGACGGAAATTCAAGGCACGACGCACTTAAAATGAGTATAAAAAGTACAAAATTTTAATAAAAAATGAACGGTGATTAAGAAATTCCAAATATGGAATTTTATATAATGGGTTGGTTAGATGAAGCTGTCTTGGAAATAGTTTTTTTCTTAATTAAATTATTTATATTTTTTAGTGTTTGGCCGTGGGTAAAATAAATTCAATATTTTTTATTAGAAGTTTCAATGACTAAAATTATTCATTTTGATGAAATTAATAGGTTGAATTTAATGATTAAATTGTTAACATGATTGCTAATTTATTTAGTGTAGATGTAATAAAGATAAAATTTAACATGATTGATGGTTATCACTGAAGTGAATTTAGCAAGTGACTTGCAAGATAATTATGTATCATGTGTAGTAATTTAAAAAGATAGTGAACTATAATTTATTCAAGTACATATGTGCATATGTTTTAATAGCTGAATTATTATATAAATTAGTTTATTTTACAATGAAGGTAGGTGTACAGTGTGAGCGAAGATGAACGGCGGCCAGGAATCTACAATATAGCCCATGTGATGAGTGGGTTAGTAGCATGAATTATGAATTTGTCCCTAAGATGTTTAAATTGGGAGATAGACAAGCTTTTTTTGAGTATTTTGGCTATTTGATCAAGTGTTGCAATGTGATTGACTTAAATTGCCTTGTTGGAGAAATTATCTTTGATATAATGATAGTTTATTTCTTTGTGTTTGTGTTGGACTTGAAGATAAATTTGTTGGTGATGATCATTATAGACATGTTATCGTAGAAATGAGTGCTGGGAGTTGATATTCAGATTCCCTATTCTATATGAGATAGCTCAACTAAATTATGATAGTAGTGGCTAAGGCAAAAACATGTAATTCTACTTTAATGGATGTTTTATCGATTGTTTGTGCTTTCAAACAATCTTCAACAATAGTGTTGTCAAGGATCGTGCAGTTTTCTATAATTGACCAATGATTGGCAGGGTTTCAAGCCCAATCAAAATTAGAATATGAGTGGGTATATCTGGGCTGGGATACCTTTGAGATATATGAATATCAATTTGAGCAGCTGAAAATGACGAAGAGAGCACTAGTGCATATGTTGGCGGACTTTATTTACTGTAAAAAACTACTTTCGGTAGGGCGGTCATATGATATTGAAGGGAGCACGGTAGATGAAAATAGATGGTCGAGCAAAGGAGTAGTTGTTGAAGGTGAGGTTTAGAAATAATTTTGGTTAATAGTGGTGTTTGGAAAGGTTTTAAATTGTTTATGCATTTGTGTTCATGAGGGGGTTGTGTAATTAGATTGATTAAGGAAGCAACAAGACATATTATGATAAACTTTTAATACAATAAAAGCAAAACAATAGATAACAAAATCAATGACCAAAATATACATAAAAAAAAGCTCTATTTTCCGATGACATAGTGATGGTTTTAGAGTTGTGTTACTTACGACGACATAACTACAAGACATGTCGCCGCTTAGCAACAGTAATATTTTTTTCCGATTGTTTTTATTATTATCGACGCATGATACCTTTAGTTATAAGAAAATATTAACTGAATGCCTGATTTAGTTAATTACTTGTGAGCCCATCATTTAGCAGCGTTTTTACCAGCAAGTTTTATTAGTAAGAGATTAGAATATCAGCCGGTAATAAAATTAATTACCAATGACTTCAAAGTCATTTATAAGCTATCAGAACGAATTCTTTATAACACCAAAATTGTGTCTCTCCAAGTCTTGTTGTAATCCTCCCAACTCTCAAAATCGCCTTGGTGTCGTAATCCTCTCCTCTCCCGACAAATCCACTGCACTGGTGACCTTAGATCCAGTGACCGGTCGTTGTTTTCCTTCTCTCTCGTCGATGCTCCATCTATCATAGCTCGCGGCTCACGAGTATGGTATGGTAATGTAAGAAATGTAGTCTAGGTGTTAGATCTGTAAATACTAAGATATTGAATGAAATGTATACAAATTTTTCTTTTTTTCTCATTTATTTGGTAGAGTGTGTATAGGGTTTAAGGTTTTAACAACTAGAAAAAGGATTGACCATATATTTTCCTATTCATGTTGAATTACAGCAAGCGATCGACTTTAAGCCTATATATTTTTGCTTTAGATGTTGTCTAGCAACAGATACAAAGTGGCATTTGAAGAAAATCTTGATGGATGGTCATTTTGAACAAGATGAAGGTGTGGAGTTGATAAATTTGGATATCATGGATTTCGGGCGTAAATCCCGTAGATCCTAAATCCCATGAATCATTGGATTTACATGATTTACAACATGAGTGATTAGAATCTCTGTGGTTTTACGTAGAACTTTCTATATAGTTTTAATGGATTTACGAGATTTATAGGACTTTGTTCCTAGATGGTTTTCCATTCAAGATTTAGTAAACCCAGATTTACAAGACTTACTAAATCCTTAAAAACATAAAATAAATATGTTACCAGAGAGCGCCATAGTTATGGATGTTGTTATTTTACATTCACAGGAGGATGTACCTTGGTGTATTATTTCACTAGTGATATCCTTTTTGTGGGTAAAACTAGAGAAAGAGTTTAGGAAAAACATGTATTATGGAGGTCGACATTGGTGTCTAAAGGTCTTTGTTTGAGTAGATCTAAAACTGAATACATAAATGGTAATTTTATTAGTAGCTCTAGTGGCATGGTTGTAAGTTTGGGTGATTAAACCATTAAGAGGTGGGACCATTTTAGATATATTGGGTCTCTTGTTCGAAGAAATGACGATATAGATGGGAATTTTATTAGTAGACTTCAAGTTGGTTGGTTGAAGTGGTGGAATGCATCTGACCTATTGTGTGATAGAAAATATTGTTTAGATTTAAAAGAAAATTTTATAAAATGGTGGTAAGACTTGCAATGTTCTATGTTTCAAAATGTTGGCCTTTAAAAGATAAACACAAAATAAAAGTTAAGTGTTGTTGAGATGAAAATTCTTAGATGGATGAGTGGCTTGACACATACACACAAAATGCGTTCTGATGGCTAATTTTTTATTTATAAGCTCATATTTCTTCTTGATCTTCTCTGGTTGCCGATATTGGCTTTTAGAGCTGTGACAAATTCGAGCATTCATTAAAATTCAATCAGTTTTGAATATATTTTTGTATGTTCAAAATCTAAGATGAAATTTTATTGTTTTCATGCCAATAAGTTTTGAGCTCTAGTTGATTTTCCTTTTTTTCATTATTTTTGTGGTTTCTTTGATGGTTTATCTTTCTTTTTTGGTTTTTGTTGGTACGTTTTGTCTCTCTGTTTCTTGTGCTTGTCTTGATTGATTTGCTTGGCAACTGTAGATCTTTAAAGATCTCCTTTCTTCCACTTGAAAGCTTTTAATGTTTTTGATTTTCTCCTAATCTTAAAATAAACCCTAAACCCAATCGTTTAAATGTGATGGTTGTTGTGTATGTGTTGACCTCACTTTTTGTTGAGGTCTAGTCTTTCTTCCTTAGAAGCCTATGATCTAGCCATAAGACTTTCTTTTTGGCTATCTGTTGGCACTATTTTGGGTATGGAGTTGCCCTTTGGAAACTGTCGGCCACTGGAATCGAACTCCCTTCTCCCGCTTCAGAAGGACAATTAATTTACTTATATATAGAGCTTAGAAAAATATGAAATCATACTAACCCCATATTTTTCATATTTTAAATGAAAGAGAACTATACCTCAAACTCTGTATCCATCCCGAAGGATAAACACAAGACTTGAGGATGACGCTCGATCAAATAAACTAAGAAATATATGAGATCCATTTGGTTCATCCTTCTTGTCGACCTCTTCGAGTTTCTTTGGATCTAGAAGTTTGAACTCAGACTTCTTCATCAGACTTCTGAATATTTTGGATATGGCTTCATCTTTGAAAGAATACACCATTTTTGTTGTTCTGCTAGAGATATTCTCTTATTCCATATACGAGGTGAACCTTCTTGAGGCGGTCGCTGGTTGGACTAGTTACTCTGTTTCTGAGCATGCTGTGAAGAAAATTGACGAGGATTTTCTGGATATATATTCATTGGTTGTTTTTCTTTATCGATAGTTGCTACTGTTCCTGACTTCTTTTCAAATACTCTGGTTGCCTTGGACTTCTCTTATGAATCAATATGTTTTATTTCTTCTTTAAGACTGATGGTTTTACTGAGTAGCTTCTCGAAGGATTTGATGGTGAGTCTGTTAAGTATGAAAGCTACTGGCCCATGAATGCTTTTGAGTAAGGTCTCAATCGCGTGATGTTCCTATAGCTGAGGTTCACATTTCATTCTAAGGTTTCTCCACCTCAAAATGTAATCCACCAAAGTCTCGTTGGGCTTTTATTTTTCCATCATGAGCTCTCCTATAGAGACATGATGTTGAGCTCCGGGAAATCTTTTCATAAACAATTATTCCAGCTCAGCAAATGTCTTAACTGATCCATTGGGTAAATCAGCATACCAATCGAAAGCAATCCCTGACATACTGCTGACAAACTATTGGAAGAGTAAAGCTTCGCTATTTCTTGTGTTGCCACAACTGGCTCGAAGTGTGCTATGTGTTGTCTGGGATTTCCAGTCCCATCAAATATCTTAAAGTTTGGGGACACATAACCCTTAGGGAAGGGTACGACATCAAATTCTTCCGGGTAAGGTCTACCCTTTAAAACCAATGCACCACCCTTAGATTTGGTTAAGGCCTCCCGAACTTGCTAGACCATTTGCTTAAATTCATTCTCCGGCATGGCGCTCGATGGAGAATCCTTCTTTGGTTGCTCATCTCTGTGAGGCAACTTCTCTTCTTTCATCTCTAATATGTATAATTTCTTGTTGGTTGACCTTTGGAGAGGCTAACTATGGGGGTTGAGATTGTCCTTGAACTGTGGCCATAGCGATCATGGTTATGGCCATCTCTTCTATTCTTTTCTCCAGTTGGCTGACTTGCTCATCCCTTAGGAGGATAGCCCAATGCAGCTCATCTATGGTGTTCTCTTTGATGAAAGGATGAGCCTCGTGCACAGATGTTGCGGCTATGGTTTCAATGACATGGACATCCACGAAATCTTCTTTGAGGTAATCATTATAGTCTAAATCTTCATCAACATCATCGATGAAAACTGAAAAAATAATTTTAATATTTTTATTAAATATCTTTGAGATCAAGGAATCCAGAGAAAGAACTTTCACATTTTTTTGATTTTTTTATGAATTGTTAGGATTATTTTAGTGAATATCCATTTTTAGCCTTTAAAAATTATTTTAAACTTCAAAATTCATTATCTTCACTTAGAAAATCAGGTAAAATATTTCAATTGTTCTTAAGTGATAGGAAAAAAATTTAGAACACATTTATGAATTTTATTATTTTTGTGATTTTTATCATTTTTAAATTATCTAAATATTAAAGAAAGGCTTAAAAAAGAAAATTTTTTTTTAATTACAAATTTTTTTTTAAAAAATTAATTTGATCGCAGAGAGCTCTAAAAATAAATTTTTATAATTTTTCGAGTTACATTTTGATTGTTAAAAATTATTTTAGTGTTAAAAATGGTANTAGATGAAGCTGTCTTGGAAATAGTTTTTTTCTTAATTAAATTATTTATATTTTTTAGTGTTTGGCCGTGGGGAAAATAACATCAAAATTTTTTATTAGAAGTTTCAATGACTTAAATTGTTCATTTTGATGAAATTAATAGGTTGAACTTAATGATTAAATTGTTAACATGATTGCTAATTTGTTTTGTGTAGATGTAATAAAGATAAAATTTAACCTTATTGATGGTTATTATAAAGAATTTTCATCTCAGTAGAAGTAATCCAATGAAAAACATCAAATTCGACAAAAAAGATGAAGCGAGTTGCGAAATTCCAATAAACAATTTCCTGACACATGGCGAGGATGGACTTTCATCATCCTCCAATCCACAATTTCCGACCCATGATTAGTGTGGCGTGAATGGCAAATTACTGAAGTGAATTTAGCAAGTGACTTGCTAGATAATTATGTATCATATGTAGTAATTTAAAAAGATAGTGAAAACTATAATTTATTCAAGTACATATGTGTATATGTTTTAATAGCTGAATTTTTATATAAATTAGTATATTTTACAATGAAGGTAGGTGTACAGTGTGAGCGAAGATGAACGGCGGCCAGGAATCTGCAATATAGCTCATGTGATGAGTGGGTTAGTAGCATGAATTATGAATTTGTCCCAGAGATGTTTTAATTGGGAGATAGACAAGCTTTTTTTTGAGTATTTTGGCTATTTGATCAAGTGTTGCAATGTGATTGACTTAAATTGCCTTGTTGGAGAAATTATCTTTGATATAATGATAGTTTATTTCTTTGTGTTTGTGTTGGACTCAAAGATAAAATTGTTGGTGATGACCATTATAGACATGTTATGGTAGATATGAGTGGTGGGAGTTGATATTGAAACTCCCTATGCCTATATGAGATAGCTCAACTAAATTATGATAGTAGTGGCTAAGGCAAAAACATGTAATTCTACTAAAATGGATGGTTTATCAATTGTTTTGCTTTTAAACAATCTTCAACAATAGTGTTGTCAAGGATCGTGCCGCTTTCTATAATTGAGCAATGATTGGCAGGTTTCAAGCCCAATCAAAATTATAATATGAGTGGGTATATCTGAGCTGAGATACCTTTGAGATATATGAATATCAATTTGAGCAGCTGAAAGTGACAAAGAGAGCACTAGTGCATATGTTGGCGGACTTTATTTACTATAAAAAACTACTTTCGGTAGGGCAGTCCTATGATATTGAAAGGAGCGCGGTAGATGAAAATAGATGGTCGGGAAAAGGAGTAGTTGTTGAAGTTGAGGCTTAGGAATAATTTTGGTTAATAGTGGTGTTTGGAAAGGTTTTAAATTGTTTATGCATATTGTGTGCACGAGGGGGTTGTGTAATTCGATTGATTAAGGAAGCAACAAGACATATTATGATAAACTTTTAATACAGTAAAAGCAAAACAACCGATAACAAAATCAACGGCCAAAATATACGTAAAAAAAAAAAAAAGCTTTGTTTTCGGATGACGTAGCAAAGGTTTTTGAGTTGCGTTACTTGCGACGACATAACTACAAAGCATGTCGTCGCTTAGCAACAGTAATATTTTTTTCCGATTGTTTTTATTATTATCGACACATGATACCTTTAGTTATAAGAAACTATTAACTGACTGCCTGATTTTGTTAGTTACTTGTGAGCCCATCATTTAGCAGCGCGTTAACCAGCAAGTTTAATTAATAAGAGATTAGAATATCAGTCGGTAATAATATTAATTACCAAGGACTTAAAAGTCATTTATAAGCCATCGGAATGAATTATTTATACCACCAAAATCGCGTCTCTCCGAGTCTTGTCGTAATCCTCCCTACTCTCAATATCTCCTTGGTGCCCTAATCCTCTCCTCTCTTGGCAAATCCACTACACTGGTGACCCTAGCTCCAGTGACCGGTCGTCACTTTCCTTCTCACTCATCAATGCTCCATCTATCACAGCTCGCGACTCACGAGTATGGTATGGTAATTTAAGAAATGTAGTTTAGGTGTTAGATCCGTAAATACTAAGATATTGAATGAAATGTATACAAATTTCCCTTTTTTTCTCATTTATTTGGTAGAGTGTGTATAGGGTTTATGGTTTAGCAACTAGAAAGAGGATTGACCAGATATTTTCCTATTTCTGTTGAATTACAACAAGCGATCGACTTTAAGCCTATATATTTTTTCTTTAGAGGTTGTCTAGTAACATATATAGAGTGGGATTTAAAAAAAATCTTGATGGATGGTCATTTTGAACAAGATGAAGAAGTGGAGTTGATAAATTTGGATATCATGGATTTCAGGAGTAAATCCCGTAGATCCTAAATCCCATGAATCATTGGATTTACGTGATTTACAACGAGAGTGATTAGGATCGCGGTGGTTTTACGTAGAACTTTTTATATATTTTTAATGGATTTACGAGATTTATAGGACTTTGTTCCTAGATGGTTTTTCATTCAAGATTTAATAAACTCAGATTTACAAGACTTACTAATTCCTTAAAAACTTAAAATAAATCTGTTACCAGAAAGCTCCATAGTTATGGATGTTGTTATTTTACATTCACAGGAGGATTTACCTTAGTGTATGATTCCACTAGTGATATCCTTTTTGTGGGTAAGACTAGAGAAAGAGTTTAGGAAAAACGTGTATTATGGAGGTAGACATTGGTGTCTAAATGCCTTCGTTTGAGTAGATCTAAAACTGAATACATAAATGATAATTTTAGTAGTAGCTCTAGTGGCATGGTTGTAAATTTGGGTGATTAAATCATTAAAAGGTGTAACCATTTTAGATATATTGGGTCTCTTGTTCAAAGAAATGGCGATATAGATGGGGATTTTATTAGTAAACTTCAAGTTGGTTGGTTGAAGTGGTGGAATGCATCTGACCTATTGTGTGATAGAAAATATTGTTTAGATTTAAAAGAAAATTTTATAAGATGGTGGTGAGACTTGCAATGTTCTATGTTGCAAAATGTTGGCCTTTAAAAGATAAACACAAAAAAAAAGTTAAGTGTTGTTGAGATGAAAATGCTTTGATGGATGAGTGGCTTGACACATACACACAAAATGCGTTCTGATGGCTAATTTTTTATTTATAAGCTTATATTTTTTCTTGATCTTCTCTGGTTGCCGATATTGGCTTTTAGAGCTGTGACAAATTCGAACCTTCATTAAATTTCAATCAGTTTTGAATATATATTTTGTATTTTCAAAATCTAGGATGAAATTTTAATGTTTTTTTGCCGATAAAATTTGAGCTCTTGTTGATTTTCCTTCTTTTCTTTGTTTTTCTAGTTTCTTTGATGGTTTTTCTTTATTTTTTGGTTTTTTTTGGTACTTTTTGTCTCTCTGTTTCTTGTGTTTGTCTTGATTGATTTGCTTGGCAGTTGTAGATCTTTAAAGATTTCCTTTCTTCCACTTGAAAGCTTTTAATGTTTGTGATTTTCTCCTAATCTTATGATAAACCCTAAACCCAATCGTTGAAATTTGATGGTTGTTGTGTATGTGTTGACCTCACTTTTTGTTGAGGTCTAGTCTTTCCTCATTAAAAGCCTATGATCTAGCCATAAGACTTTCTTATTGGCTATTTGTTGGCCCTATTTTGGGTGTGAAGTTGCCCGTTGGAAACTATCGGCCGTCGGAATCGAAATCCTTTTGCCCGCTTCGGAAGGACATTTAATTTACCTATTTATATATAGTTTAGAAAAAATGAAATAAAACTGACCCCGTATTTTTAATAGTTTAAATGAAAGAGCACTATACCTCAAACCCTGTATCTATGTTGAAGGATAAACACAAGTCTTGAGGATGAGGCTCGATCAAATAAACTAAGAAATATATGAAATCCGTTTGATTCTTCCTTCTTGTCGACCTCTTTCGGTTTCTTTGGATCTTGTAGTTTGAACTCAGGCTTCTTCATCAGACTTCTGAACATTTTGGATACGGCTTCATCTTTGAAAGAATACACCATTTTTTGTCGTTTTGCCAGAGATATTCTCTTATTCCCTATACGAGGTGATCCTTCTTAAGGCGGTCGCTAGTTGGACTAGTTACTCTGTTTCTGAGCATGTTGTGATGAATATTGGCGAGGATTTTCTGGATATATCTTCATTGGTTGTTTTCCTTTGTCGATAGTCGCCACTGTTCCCGACTTCTTTTCAGATACTTTGGTTGCCTTGGATTTCTCATGTGAATCCATATGTTTGATTTCTTCTTGAAGACTGCTAGCTTTACTGAGAGCTTCTCGAAGGATTTGATGGTGAGTCCCTTGAGTATGAAAGCTACTGGCCCATGAATGCTTTTGAGTAAGGTCTCAATCGTGTGATGTTCCTGTAGCTGGGGTTAACATTTCATGCTAAGGTTTCTCTACCTCAAAATGCAATCCACCAAAGTCTCATTGGGCTTTTGTTTTTCTATCATGAGCTCTCCTATAGAGACATGATGTTGCACTTTGGCAAATCTTGTCACAAATAATTGTTCCAGCTCAGCAAATGTCGTAATTGATCTGTTGGGCAAATCAGCATACCAATCGAAAGCAATCTCTGACATGCTGCTGACAAACTATTAGAAGAGTAAAGCTTCATTATTTCTTGTGTTGCCACAACTGGCTCGGAAGTGTGCTATTGTTGTCCGGGATTTCCAGTCCCATAGAATATCTTAAAGTTTGGGGATATAGAACCCTTAAGGAAGGGTACGGCATCAAATGTTTCCGGGTAAGGTTTACCCTTTAAAATCAATGTGCCACCCTTAAATTAGGTTAAGTCCTCCCAAACTTGCTCGACCATTTGTTTAAGTTCCTTCTTTGACATGGCACTCGATGGAGAATCCTTCTTGGTTGCTCATCTCTGTTTGATGAGGAAACTTCTCTTCTTTCATCTGTAATATGTATAATTTTGGGTTGGCTGATCTCTGGAGAGGCTAACTGTGGGGGTTGAGATTGTCCTTGAATTGTGGCTATGGCGGTCATGGCTATGGACATCTCTTCTATTCTTTTCTCCAGTTGGTTGACTTACTCATCCCTTAGTAGGATAACCCTATGTATCTCATCTATAGTGTTCTCTTCGATGAGAGATTGAGCCTCGCACACAAATGTTGTGGCTCTGGTCAATGACATGGACATCCATGAAATCTTCTTCGAGGTAATCATTATAGTCAAAATCATCATCAATGTAAACTCCGTGTTCTTGGGCTAACTCAAAAATCTTGACTCTGAGCTTTTCTAATTTTTCTTCGATTATTGATTCTTTGATTATTTTAGAATCTGGAGGACCCTGCTGGACCTCGTCCTCTTACTCTTCCATCTCGCTGGCAATTGCTGTGAAAATGTCAGATATTTCGGACCTTAGCTTCACTCCATGCTCTTGCCCTGCGGCCTTACCGGACCGTATCGATACATCAACCTTAGGTATCCACACCATTTTCTTTGACGACGATGTCTTAGGGCAGAGTGTCCTAGCGGAAACATCGGTATGTCGAAGGGAGGTATGCTCCCCATGGTGCAGACCGACTACAGTACTGACAATTTCTTCATCTTTTCCTTCAAAATTTTAAGGATGTCTTTGAAGTGGGTGATCGGTAGGATTCTCGGGCCCAGTCTTGACTTAACCGGTCGACGTCCTGTCGTCCTAGTAGCGGTAGAATCTGTGGTGAAAATAGCAATGTCGAGTCTGCTTTTTAAGAGAAACCAGACGAGATTACAGGCAAGTAAATCTTCAGTTGAATTCTGAGATCACTGGCAGATTTGAAGTCCCTTAAAATTTCTTTCTTCACATGAGGGGAAATTGCATGCCCCACTCGTTTAAGTAACTCATTAACTGAGCAGCCCTCTTTGGCAGCTAGTCTCTAAAA
Source organism: Phalaenopsis hybrid cultivar (assembly GCA_002079205.1). NCBI lineage: Eukaryota > Viridiplantae > Streptophyta > Magnoliopsida > Asparagales > Orchidaceae > Phalaenopsis > Phalaenopsis hybrid cultivar. The sequence goes on along the minus strand of JXCR01125753.1, from coordinate 57,188 downwards.
AATTGAACTGACTTAGGTGACAAGAGTAGGTTTCTTTTTCTCCACACCCTGTCCATGAAGTGTCGGTAATGCAGCGGTGATTTTCTGGATAATTTCATATCCATCGGTATCCATTAAAGGATGGAATCTACTTCCCCACAGAAGTGGATATGTTTCCAGTAATCTTGATTCATCTTAGTGAGGATCTTCTTTAATGGGTATCTCCTCAGGAGCTTGGGCTTTAATGGCCCTCCGAACTCTCCTGTTGTGGTTTCTTCTTTGAGTTCGGGTTAGTGGTGCAGTTCTTTAACTCGATCCAATTTTGAATACTGATGGTGGGACAGTTAATTTCTCATTTGGATCTTCAATGATCATTACTTCTTTTCCCTTAGCAGCAGCGGGGACAATAGGCTTGGTAGGTGTCATAGTGGCAACAGTAGTCTTGGCCTTCTTATAAGAAGGGAAGTCCTCAAGACAGTTCAGGTTGAACTCAGCAGACGACTCCTAAACTTTTGGAGCGATGACTTTCATTATGACAAACAACGATTTCCTGAGGATGACCTCGAGATCTTCAAATCCGGCTCTGAATTTAATGGTAGGAGCGACATTGCAGGTCTCATGGCTTGTCGGCAAGTTGCAAGAAAAATTCAGCATTGGGAAGGACATTGCAACAAGTTTAAAACAGAAAGTTCTAGGTTTAATCATATGGCCAAAACCTTGTAATCTTAGTGCAAGCACTGAAAGTTAACAAAGGTTGATTTGTAGACTAGGTAAGTCATAGTTTGTGGGGATTTTAAAAATTTTAGTAAAAAGTTAATGTAAAAGTAAAAAATTTTAATTAATTTTGAAGCACGCGGGGCACAGCACAATTTGATTTAATTTTTAAAATAGCGAGTAAAACTTGAAAGAGAGATGTGAAGTGTTTAGGACCCAGTGCAAGACCCATTTAGCAACACACAATGCCTAGGTGGAACTAGTCCACCAACACACACTGTTCAAAGGTGATTGAACAGATAGTCCTGAAGTCCAAAGAGTTACCCGTACTTTCCCGAGACAGAAATGGGTAAAGTATGTCAAGGAAAGAAGAGTAATTTGGTCTAGGAGGGACATGAACACATTACTGATGTGTGAAGATAATATTTCCTTATTTAAATGGATAGAAGCTTGTCCCCAGCGGAGTCGCTGGAAGCTGTCGGCACTATTTTGGTTAAGGAGTTGCTCTTAAGAGGCTGTCGGCTGCAAGAATCAAAGTCCCGTCGCCTGCTTTGGAAGGACGTTATAATTTATAAGTTTTAGAAAAAAAATATGAAATCACACTGATCCCATATTTTTCATAGTTTAAATGAAAGAGTGTTGTACCTCAAACCCTGTATCTATCCAGAAGGATAAACACAAGACTTGAGGATGAGGCTCGATTAAATAAACTAAGAAATATATGACATCTATTTGGTCTGTGAAATTGTTTTATTTGCCAACAATTTCCTCTATTTAATATGAAGGATTAAATAAGTTTTATATTACGCTAGATTCAGTCAAGCTTCCTATAAGGGCAAGCCCCAATAGTTAATTACATCTTAGATAACCAAAGTCACCTAAGAATACTCTCGATAAAAATCAGGAAATATTATCTTCAAAGAAGTCAAAGGATAAGATTTTTTAATGATATCAAACAAAGAGGCATGAAAGAGATTGGTTCGAGTTTTGAACATTTATTGTAGAATCCAAAGGAGGAAGAACTAGGGGATGTCACAGATCCGAAGGATAACCTGGATGACTTTCCAGTCTATCCTATTATTTGGCTTCAGTTTTGAGAAGAAATTTATTTGAGGGTTTCATCCTGTCAATTTTATTTGATAGGGCTTACATTCGTATGAAATGATCGCACAAATAAACTAGAAGATGTGAGGGTTTAGGTCATGACGGACTACAACCTCGGAATCCTAAGATGAGTTAGGGCTTATATTGTACATCATAGCTATACAAAGGCCTAAATATAAGTTGAGGATTTATGTTGCATAAGCGAACAACCTCAAAATCCAATGACTTGTTGTTCAATTCTAAGGAAATGGTTTAACTGGGGAAGATAGGTTTTGTTGTTGAAGATGGTCGTGCGGCCCACCATGCTACCCCCAAGCTCCTTGCCGTGACAAGTTTAAGTTTTCTAGGGTGTCAAGTTATGATGTCAAATTATGTGGTCTTATGGTTGTAGTTCCTTAAAAATTTTTTGGGGCATGTTAAAGTTGATTAGAGCGACACCGGTTAGGATCCTAAGATTCCCTCATTCCGATATCACTATTTTCTATTAGAATCACTTAGTCCAAATAAATTACTAAACACAACTTAATGAGTTTTGTACTTTCATTTAGACTGTGGGAAGCCTTGTTAGCAACCGTAGGTTACCTCCTCTGAGGGATTCCCGTTCATCCGATAGAGACGTTATAATTTAGTTGTAGTTGTGGTTTTGTTTGTGATTAAATTTTGAGTTGTTTTATATTTTGAATGTTGTGGAGGAGATTTTTATCTTTGTTTTTTTTAATTTTGCTTTTGGGTTTTGGTTTTGTGACTATCCTAGCAATTTTGGTTTTCATGCAGAGTGGCATCATTTTTAACATGCAAGTTTTGTAAGCATAAAAAGTACAGTACAAAAGTATAAGAAGGAGGACACTGTAAACTATAAAAAATGTACCTGGTGAGTCTTCTCATTTCACCACCAGAAACTCAAAATGCATGTGAGTGCACTTTATATAAAGCGGAAAAGTAAGGTTTTAGTGATCTATCCAACCCTAGGTCATATCTTGGTGGGTCCCTATTAATTTGATTAAGGATGATTTTTGTTAAGCAAAATATATTAAGTTTAGTTGACCTCTGAGGTATCCAATAGATCTGGAGGAAGAACAGGTCCATGCTTCCCTCTCACTGCCTGGTGAAAAGTCTCGAGCTCTTTTTAAACTTATTATAGTTCTTAATAACCAATCCTGTAAATACCTTTAATGCTCAATGAACATTTATGTTTAAATTATCCATAAGAGTAGGGTAATTAGCACTTATAATTTAATTTGAGAATTATGCAAGCGAAGAATCTTAAAAGGGGCAAATTAGTGTTATTAAGAAACTTCACCAACTTTTTAATTTGGGCTTGTAGTATTTTTAAAGATGTTAAATTTTTAATTATGTTCACTTTTCTGATCCCCATTTAACCAAATTTGATTTAGCTTAGGTCACTACTAAGCCCTTAAGACTTTTGATGGATGTCTTAGCTATATAGTTTTTTTAAAAAAAGTTAAGTTTTAAATGATGATAATGATTCATTTGTTTTAAAGTTGTTTGAACATCAAATAGGGGTGTTAAATTAGTGAGTTATCAACACCCAAAGTCACACCACTAAGTCTAAGATCATTTAATTGACTGGGCTTCTAAATTTTAATAATTTAAGGAAATTACAAATTTATACTTTAATTGAAAGAAGTGAGATTGGTTTCTACCAATTAAACCCTTATGTTTCAATCATCCAAATATGTTAACTAAGATCAAAGGTTGTCCATTTCCCTTTTCTGAATTAAGCCTAAATGTTAATTAGGCTAAATTTTCAAAATTTCACTTTTGCCCCTAAGGCTCTAATACTTCATAAATCATCTAAATTAATTCAAACAACTTTGGAATTTGCATCTCACCTAAATCATTGGTCAATTAAGACATTTGAGGAGAAAATGTGATTTTTCAAATTTTAATTTAATTTATATATTTATTTATATGCAAGAAATAGGATTTTTCAAAGAAAACTCCCTAACTTGACCAAGGTAAAACCTAATCCCATGAAATTTTTATTGGAGGTAGACTTAGTCTAGAGACTCATTGGGACCAAATTATATGATTTTTAAAATTTTATTTGAATTATTAGAATTATTTTTAATTCTGGAGAGTTTATTAATTATAAAATATTTTAAATGTGTAAAACTAATTTTTATATTTTGATTAAATATCTCGAAGATCAAGAAATCCATATAAACAAATTTTGCATTTTCTGGATTTTTTTTGGAATTGTTAAGATTATTTTAGTGAAAATCCATTTTTAGCCTTTATAAATTATTTTAAGCTTCAAAATTCAATATCTTCACTTAGACAATCGAGAAAAAATATTCCAATTTTTCTTAAATGTTTAGGAAAAAATTTAAAACATTCTCATAAATTTTATTATTTTTGTAATTTTTATCATTTTTTAATTATTTAAACATTAAAGAAACGCTTAAAAATGGAATTTTTATTTTAATTATAAATTTATTTTTTAAAAATTCATTTAATCACAGAGAAATTCAAAATAAATTTTTATAATTTTTTAGAGACATTTTGTTGTTAAAAATAATTTTAGTATTAAAAGTGGTGTTTAAATTAGAAAATTAATTTGAGTTATCAAATGAACTCCAAATTTTTTGAAATTTTTATGGGGAGTTCTCCAAACTTTAAATTATAGTGGAGATTAAAAATCAAGTCATTAGATATTTATTTTTAGTAAATTAATTTTCTTTATGTTTTAGGGTTCGGTGAAAGTTAAGTGTATTCTTAAGGACTTAACCCATGAAATATTTTTCAAAGGGTTCTCTAGCCACAATAAACCTTCCAAAATTTTCTTGGAATTTTCTAAGTAACATGCTAATTATTATGATTAATTTATACAAATAATAGCATAAACTTGAAAAATATGGATCACTGTCTAGAGGTCTTCTTTGACTTTGGAAAAATCAGAGAATTTTCATAAGATAGAGACAACAACATGCCAAAATTTCAACTAATGGTGAAATTTCTACATGCATGGAGAATTAAAAGACTCAAAATATTGTTTAATTAATTAAAAATAAAATATGCATTACATAAACTTCAAATTATTTCCACATTGTTCTCCTCTGGTCACTGAGCAAGAATATATTTTTATTTTATTTTTTGTGATTTTTCTACATAAGATATGAATCTTTGATGTTAGAGATCATTTTCTAATTTATTTAATTCCCTATATATCTATTTAAACGCGCAGCGCTGACTAGATCCTAGGCGGCTCCGAAAACATGCGTGGTGCACTCTGGTTAGATGTCCTCTTCCACGTAGCTACTGGCTCGTCCTGTGCTTTATGAACCACACTCCCATCCATCACAAACAGAGCCCTTCATTTGAGATACGCGTGATCCAACGGTTCTGCGTCATCGTCCCCAAATAGAGTGAACCTGTAACCATCCACACTAAAACCTTAAGATCTCCCCCTTTTCTTCACTAAATGACCTCAGGATTGATTCTATGGACTCTTCTAACTGTGAAGAACAGATCCATACGGTAAACATGCCATTAAATCAACTCTAATAAAATGTATAATTAAAATAGGCTCTGGAAGAGTGGAAGTTCAATACCTTTGCTCTGAGAAGGGAAGTTTCAATCAGAGGTGCTCGGCACATTCTTGGAGGTCCAAGGAGGCTAGGGATTGAGCCTCAGGTCATGATGAAAGGTCTAGACCAAAATTCGATCAAGTCCGGATTTGGGTGTTTGTCTTGAGCTATCTTAGAGGCTCTATATGAGGGGGATTTGATAGGCTTTGTCTTAGTTCAGTGTGGAGATGGTGTGGGTGAGTTTAATTTAGATTTGGTGCACCGTGGAGGTGTGGTGGAGAATTTCCTCTCTCTGGCAAGGATTTGAACTCAAAACATGAACTCCGGCAAGGGGAATTAGGGCAATGGAGTGGTTGGGTTGCACTGTGGAGGTCTCAAGGAGGCTCAGGGAGTAATTTCATAGGGTATCCTTAAGAAATTTTCAGCATACCTTCCATGGCCATGAAGGTGGTACTTTTATAAAAATGGCTTAGGGTGGCTCTGTTGGCCAATGTATGGGTGCAAAGTGTTGCCTATGTGGAGGGCAGAGAGGCTCTAAACTTCAAATGGGATGAGGTGGCCTCTAGGTTTGAATTGAGTTTTGATTTTCTTAGGGTGGCTCACGATTTTTGCTCCTCCAGTGACTAGGTCGGCCGAAAAGACAAGGGGAAGTGGCTAGAAGGTCAAGTGAGTCAGAGAAATCTGTCCCAACAATTTATTTGGGCAGGTGTTTAGTTTTGGCCAAAATCCCTTAGGCTTACGCAATTTTGGAAGTAAATCCCTTGATTTGGGGATCCTTTGGTCCATGGCTCATTTGGGTGGTTCCATGGGGTTTGGCCTAGTCATTAAGATCCACAATTTGGCTGTAGTGGTTTTGCATTGACCAATTTGGCTAGATTGGGTCAACTTTTGGTGAAGGGGTCCATGTAGGTCAATTTTGTAAAAGCTTGGGTTTTGGCTAGGCTAGTGACCCAAGGAAAATATGTTAAGATTTTTATACCTATTTTATACTGTTTTTGATGATATTACACTTTAAAGAAAGATATTTTTTATGTTTTGTTGCAGGAATGATAAATTAGGGTAATTGGAGCAAAAATATGCAAAAAGGGGCGAACTTGGAGCGAAAAGGACAAAAATGTGGAGATTTGAACTAGGCCACTGACAACACCCTCGACCCCGCCGATGACGAGTTTTTCCCGAGGCTACAGGACAAAATTCTTCATAAAGTCTGCCGATAAAACCCTCGAGGCGCTGACGGCGAGCTCGGCGGTTATGCCTACTCAAGCTTTGAATTAGGCCAAATTTTTAAGGGATGCTTAGGCAACTCTTGGGAAAGCTCATCCACAACTTTAATAGACTATTTTGGCTGAAAATTGGTGAGGGGGAGAGAGTCTAGGAAGTGCTAGAGAGAGTTCCTAGAGGTTAGAAAGGTTCCAATATTGTGAGGAATTCTTTGAGAGATTGTAGAAGTAGAGGGAAAGTGAGAGATTTCTTCCTCCTTGCTGCTTTGAAGAAGAATTCTGTGTGCTGTAAAGAAAGGAAGAGATTCAGAGGAACTTCGAGGAGTGTTCTTGGGGAGAAATTAGAGATAAGTTATTTACTTATTGTAGTTTGTATGACTTTGATTTTATATATGAATTTCGAGTTTTGTTGTGTTTTCCCATGAGATCTGAGTAGTTTTCTCTGTCCTTCTCTTTGTCTTGAGAAGTGAAATGGTGATTTGAATTGGTGAAGCCATAGTTTAAGAAATTGTGATGATCTTTTCACTTCAATCTTAATTTACTTTCAATCTGGCCAATTATTTTCTCCTTATCTTGAGATTTGTGAAATGGTGATTTGAATTGGTGAAGCCACGAAAATGTTTAAGAAATTGTGATGATCTTTTTACTTCGATCTTAATTTACTTTCAATCTGGCCAATTGATTTGTAAAAATATTTTGAGTTTTACAACTAAAGTGAAGATTACATCCAAGATTTAGGTAGGTCAAAGCCCTTGGAAGTTGGGTGCAAATAAATAGGGAATTAATATTATCAGGCGTAGAATTGGAGATTTTAGAGTGACAGACTAAAATCCACAATTTGGTCCTATCGTTGGGATGCTGAAGTGTAGATGTTAGCCCTTAGGTGAGGGGAACGTGGGAGCTCCGAAAGTGAGAGCCGGTATCCTCCCAGCCTAGCTGCAGATTCAATAAACAAGTGTAGGATTAGTCAATGTTCTTTATGCCTGGACCAAAGGGTAAAAAATAGGTATGCTCCTATTTGATTAGTCAATGTTCTTTATGCCTGGACCAAAGGGTAAAGAATAGGTATGCTCCTATTTGGCAAAATATAAATTGAACTAATTCACTTTATCCATTCACTATAATTTCTTAACAAGGGGAAGTATGTTTTCTTATATATTGAATATCATAATCAAAAAATTTATTAGTATAATTAGTTATTTAAGAGTTATTAAAATTACATATTTATTTCAATTGTCTATTAATGTAGTATCATTAGTTATTTAATAGTTATTAAAATTACATATTTATTTCAATTGCCTATTAGTGAAAGATAAACAAATTGAACTTCATTGTTGTGATTAAAGTATTACTTTTCTAAAATCTTAGTTCAGAGTTCTAAACCTCTCCCTGTGGGATCAATATCTAGGACTCCATTAAAGCCCTGTATTACTTGAGCAATACATATATTTGTGTTGATAAGTGTGACTTTACAATTATTGAATATTTATTACGTTCATATTTATCTTATATTTTAAGCATATAAAAAGTCGTTGTCAGCTAGCCATGACCTTGATCCCAATTTATTGTTGAACATTGGGTAGATGATTGTAATGAACATTTTTTGTGAAGGATTGAAGTGATTTTGAGTTCAATTGGATGCTCAATTTGAAGGATTTTGAGATTTTGGTCAAATTGGGTAATTTGGACTAGACTTGGGATTTGGTTGAGCTAGGCTTGGAATTTGGCCCAATTGAATTGTCCAAATGATCAAGAGAGATGTTATAAAGATTTTTCATGAAGGAATGGAGTCGAAATTTCGGGGCTAAGGCAATCAATTTGGGGGAATTTTGAGACATAGCCAATTTGGGGCAAATTTGGGGATTTTTGGATGTGGGTTGAAATTAAATGAAATTTAGGCTTCATCAAAGCCAATTGAAGGTCAATTTTGATGTGCAGGAATGTTATAAAGAGTTTAAGATTCAAATTGAGGTCAATTGAGTGGTCCATAGGTTCAATTTAGTGAGTTTGAGTCATATGGCCAAAATTGGGGGTTTGAATTAGATCAAAATTGGGCTCAAAGAATGGGCCAATTGAGCTTGGATTTGGTTTGGATTGGTCATATGGAAGGAAAATTTGAGTTTAGTATTGAAATTTGGGGAGATTGGGACCAAATTGATGGACATTTGAGGTAAATTTGGGGAAATTAGCCCTTTGAAGATAATTGGGGGGTTTTAGTTAAAATGGTCAAATTGGTCAAATTGGGTCATCTGGTAGTTGAGAAAAATGAAATTAGGAATATTTGGAAGGTTTTGGGAATTTTTAGGATTTTTTGGAATTTTTTAATTTTTGGGCTAAGGAGATGCATTTTGGTAATTTGACAAATTTTTTTGTGATTTTGGGTAATTTGGATGTTTTCAAAAGGTTTGAAATGATTTTTGAAAAAAATTGGGTATTTTGGGTAAATTTGTGAATTTTAGCCAAATTTAGGGTTTCGTGGGGACTTAGGTAATTTGGGGGAGTTTAGGGGCAAAAAGTCCAAGTTGGGTATTTATTGTATAATTGGGGTGCCAACCACCATAAATGAGCTTTAGACCATTGGAAACCCCATTTGGGTCATCTATGTACTGGTCTTGCCTAGAGTCAGTGGGTTTAGGGGACCATCTTCATGAGTCTCCCAAAGGATTAAGGGATCAAAGTCAAGAAATTTTGGGTTTGTATTTGCGAGTGATTGTGAGTGAGGTAAGTACCTTAGCTCTAGACCAACACCCAGGGTTAACCCTAAGGTCAACCAGTCATATGGGAAGTCCCCTTGGGCTCCCCCATAACAACCCCACCTACTAAGTGCTAGNAAAAATACCTTTCTTTAAAGTGAAATATCATCAAAAATAGTATAAAATAGGTATGAAAATCTG
>JXCR01125753.1:24696-46956 GCA_002079205.1 Phalaenopsis hybrid cultivar | reverse complement strand
CAACATGTCCAAGAAAACTCATAACCTCTCTTACATTAGTAGTAGGTGTTGGTTTAGATATAACTTGAATTTTTGCAGGGTCTGCTTCCATACCATCTTCCAAAATTTTATGCCCTAACACAATTCCTCCTGCAACCATAAATTAACATTTCTCCCAATTCAGAACTAAATTAGTTCTTTCACATAACTCTAAAATTTTTTCAAGATAATTTAAGCATGCATCAAATGATGCTCCAAATACAGAAAAATCATCCATAAATACTTCCAGTCCAGCATCAATTAACTTACTAAATATGAACATCATACATCTTTGGAATGTTGCAGGTGCATTACATAATCCGAAAGGCATTCTTCGAAAAGTAAAAGTTCCAAAAATACTAGTAAATGTTGTCTTTTCTTGATCCTCAGGAGCAATAGAAATTTGATTCTAACTGGTATATCCATCTAAAAAATAAAAATATTTGCGCTCAGCAAGTTTATCTACTATTTGATCTAAAAAGGGTAAAGGGAAGTTATCTTTTAAATATTTGTGCCCAGCAGGTCTATCTACTATTTGATCTAAAAAGGGTAAAGGGAAGTGATCTTTTCTGGTGGCAGTGTTTAATTTTCTATAATCAATGCAAATACGTCACCCAGTAACTTGTCTGATAGGTATTTCATTGNGCATACCTATTCTTTACCCTTTGGTCCAGGCATAAAGAACATTGACTAATTCTATGCTTGTTTATTGAATCTACGGCTAGGCTTGGAGGATATCGACTCTCACTTCAGAGCTCCCATGTTCCCCTCACCTGAGGGCTAACATCTACACTTCAACACCCAATTGATAGGACCGAATTAGGGATTTTAGTCTGTCACTCTAAATTTTACGCCCGATAATATTATTTCCCTATTTATTTGCACCCAACTTCCAATGCAATCTCCAATTCTACGCCCGATAATATTATTTTCCTATTTATTTGCACCCAACTTCCAAGGTTTCCAAATCTATGCCCGATAATATTATTTCCCTATTTATTTGCACCCAACTTCCAAGGGCTTAACCTCCCTAAATCTTGGATGTAATCTTCACTTTAGTTGTAAAACTCAACATATTTTAACAAATTACTCCCTGAATCTTGGATGTAATCTTCACTTTAGTTGTAAAACTCAACATATTTTAACAAATTTATTGGCCAGATTGAAGATCTTCACTTTAGTTGTAAAACTCAACATATTTTAACAAATCAATTGGTCAGATTGAAAGAATTAAGATCAAAGTGAAAAGATCATCACAATTTCTTAAACATTTTCATGGCTTCACCAATTAACTTTAGTTGTAAAACTCAACATATTTTAACAAATCAATTGGCCAGATTGAAAGTAAATTAGTCTTGGATGTAATCTTTACTTCAGTTGTAAAACTCAACATATTTTAACAAATCAATTGGCCAAATTGAAAGTAAATTAAATTAGTTGTAAAACTCAACATATTTTAACAAATCAATTGGCTAGATTGAAAGTAAATTAAGAATAGTTGTAAAACTCAACATATTTTAACAAATCAATTGGCCAGATTGAAAGTAAATTAAGATGGTGAAAAGATCATCACAATTTCTTAAACATTTTCATAGCTTCACCAATTCAAATCACCATTTTGAAAAGATCATCACAATTTCTTAAACATTTTCATGGCTTCACCAATTCAAATCACCATTTCAAAAAGATCATCACAATTTCTTAAACATTTTCATGGCTTCACCAATTCAAATCACCATTTCCACAAATCTCAAGAAAAGGAGAAAGACAGAGAAAACTACTCAGATCTCATGAGGAAAACACAATTTCACAAATCTTGAGACAAGGAGAAAGATAAAGAAAACTACTCAGATCTCATGAAAACTTGAAATTCATATATAAAATCAAAGTCATACAAACTACAACAAGTAAATAACTTATCCGGAATTCATATATAAAATCAAAGTCATACAAACTACAACAAGTAAATAACTTATCTCTAATTACTCCCCAAGAACACTCCGTAAAATCAAAGTCATACAAACTACAACAAGTAAATAACTTATCTCTAATTTCTCCCCATGAACACTCCTCAAAGTTCCTCTGAATCTCTTCCTTTCTTTACAGCACACAAAATTCCTCTTTGAAGTAGCAAGGAAGTTCCTCTGAATCTCTTCCTTTCTTTACAACACACAGAATTCCTCTTCGAAGTAGCAAGGAGAATCTCTTCCTTTCTTTATAGCACACAGAATTCCTCTTCGAAGTAGCAAGGAGGAAGAAATCTTTCACTTTCCCTCCACTCTTACAATCTCTCGAAGAATTCCTCACAATATTGGAACTTTTCTAACCTATAGAAACTCTCTCTAGCACTTCCTTTACTCCTTAAATTCTTTCGCCTCCTTTCTCAAGCTCTCCAATTTTCAGCCAAAATAGTCTTTTAAAGTTGTGGATGAGCTTTCCCAAGAGTTACCTAAGCATCTTTTCAAAATTTGGCCTTATTCAAAGCTTGAGTAGGCATAACCACCAAGCTCTCCGTTGGCGGCCTCGAGGGTGCCGTCGGTGGACTTTTGAAGAATTTTGTCCTGAAGCCTCGGGAAAAGCTCGCCATCGGCGGGGTCGAGGGCGCCGTCGGCGGCCTAGTTCAAATTTTCACATTTTGGGCCTTTTGCCTCTAAATTCGCTCCTTTTTGCATCTTTTTTCTCCAATGACCCTAACTCATCATTCCTGCAACAAAAAAATCAAAAATATCTTTCTTTAAAGTGCAATATCATCAAAAAAAATATAAAATATATATTAAAATCTCAACATATTTTTCTTGGTTCAAAATTCCCCAAACTTAACTATTACTTGTCCTCAAGTAATTTTAGTACTACATAAAAGTTATGATCTACTGCAGTAGAGTTTTAATTCAGAAATACTATAAGTTTGATTTAAATAAATATCATAGTGAGATTTTCAGAAAAAAAATCAAGTAACTGAATTAACTATGTAGCCACAAGATTTTCTAGTCATCAAGTTTAAGAGTTCTAGTCTTCTATTTATTTCAAGAATGACTATATGTTGCAATATTAAGTCACTTAGAATATCCAAAAGATAGAAACTTCATGAGAACTCTACTAGTAAAAGACCTATTCCATAAATATAAGTTCAGGAATATATTTAAGTTTTCCCTTTAGGTAGGTCCAGTGAAGCCAATTTTTTATTAGACATATCCTCAAGCTTCTCCTTACTTCCATAATTTTTTCTTTCTTTTCTCTTTTTCATTTGGAATACTTTCAATCCAATATATTTTTTCTTTTCTTTTTAGGGATTGTTTTCAATCCTTTTTTTTTTCTTTTTCAAGTGAGGATTACTCTATCNTAGCTAGGAAGATTCTCATTCAAGGTTCAATTGCTTAACACTGGTATAGCTGAAGGTCTTCACCTTTGAGATATATATGTGATGATTTTGGATGGCTGAATTTTAGGGTTTTCTAATGCAACTAAAATCAATTTTTGACGTAACAGTTTTGACTAAAAATCAAATTAATAAAGTGATAATAAATTAGGTTGAAGAATCAGATAATGAATGAAATTACCATGGTAGAGGAAAATTAGGCCTCATTTTGGTACATGGAAATGACTTCTCCAAAATTAGATAGTCGCACGTGTACTGTTCTTGAAGGAATCACATGTTTAACTTCCACACACAAGATGTAAAAGGAAGAAAAACTTTATTTAAGATAAAAGTTATTGATTTTATGCACAAGTCTCACCAAACATCCAGCCTCGGACCCTCTTGGTAAGCTTTTCGTAGCTTGGATTAATAGATAAGATTGGTGCAGGTTCATTCTCAATTTAAGTTTAGATTAGTTACAATTAAATTGAAAATTTTCCAAATACAATCAAAAGCAATCCTTCGCCAAGCTGGCATACACGACCAATCATCCAGTCTCACATACATGCACAGGAAACTGGATACTGCCAAGCTTGAAAAATGTAGATTCCACTCCCAGAAAGCATTACTTGCATGCGAAATGTTAGGCCGCTGACCCAACCATTCACACCAATTTTTAAACGCCTTGTTTTTTATTAATTCCCAATTCTACTACATAACTAAATGCCAAAGGGCATTTCATCAATTTAACCGATTTGAAAAAATCTTAACTATGTTGAATCAAACTTCTAAGACTAAGCCCACCATCTGTCAAGTGTATGCTTAACATTATGTGTGAATTAATCTAAACCAAATCAAAATTGAAATTTTGCCAATCATATAAATTAACTTAAAGCTCGAAAATACCTTTATTGACCTTTACAACCCTTCTTGACCATCATCAAATCACATGCTTTAAAATAAATACAAATGAATTGAACCTTTTAATCAAAGGGAACTAACCACTGAAAAGAAAATGCCTAAACGTCACAAAATTTAATGCTTGATTCAATGCCTCGGATGAAAATAAATCATCTAAGATTTCCATCATATTAGTCATCGGCTTTGAAAAATTTAGCATTTGTTACTCTTCAAGCAAATTTGGCATGAATTCTAAGCCTGTTGTAGAGTAATTCATGAATCATCACATTTATCTTAACAATGGATGCAAATCATCTAGAATAGTTTGTGGATTAAGCTGCATAGAAGCATCTGACAGAGGATTGAATAGGCTTTACAAGGAAAAGATGGAAAGTGATTAAATCTAATGAATTGACCAGATACTCATAAAATAAAGTCAAATTTTAAAAATTAAAAATGGATTTATATAAGAATTTCCTAGATTTTTTATTTTTAGGCATTAGGTCCAATTTATTGCACAATTTTTAATGTCTCATCCCTGCTTGAATTCAATTTTATGCAGCTTGAACTAGTCACTGGGTTTAAACTCAAAGCACCATTGTTTAAAATTGCACAATTCATGGTATGTCTCTGACTAAGGTGTGAAAAATAGCCTTGAGGCATACCTTTCATGTTGAAAGATTAATTTTTATGGCTCAATTGTGTGTGAGGTATGCTTTTAAGACATATATGATGAGGGGTAAGCCTCAATTTTCTCAATTATTGGTGTTGGAATTTTTTAATTTATGAGCACAAAACCCAATTTTCATTAGGTTTATTATCTAAACTTACTTTATTAAAACAAAATATTTAAAACCATGAACCTCAATTTACACACTACCTGTTATGTTGGAGCCACCTGCTGCATACCATAGGAAATCCTGTTCAGAGAGGTTGTGGTGCTACTGTGGTTGCTTTATCGCTGCTACCCTCGTTGCAGTCTTTGGTGTGCTATGACCAATCCTAAACCATAGTCCTTATCCTGAATTTTTTTCTCCTCTTATTTCTGTAATTAATGGTCTAATTTTCTTTTATCTACTCTAGTATGTATTCGCTGTTTTGAATGTATTTTGTAGTTTAGGGTATTTCAAAATGATGAGAAGTTTTAAGAAGACATTTAAAAGGGAAATGTGGGCAATAAAAAAAATTCAACACGGATGTATATGGTTTAATTGTAAATTTTTAGGAGTGGAAGGACATGCATTTTTTTTGAAATGTCTTTATTGAGATAAAGAAGTTAGATGAGGCATTATGAAAATGAAATAGATTTTTGTTTCTTATAAGATAATTGTGCCCTGTATTTAAGTGTCCAAATAGTTGAAAAGAAATTTTTGCTTGCATGAATAAAGCAACAATGTCAAAATGTTTATCACAAAAGCAATATATTGATAGAGTTATATAGTATTACTATTATTGTGATGGGCCCAGTGGCAAAGATTCTTCTCCTCTCAATCCAAAAATCTTCAGTAGAAGTGCTAGGGGGACTATATGTTTTTTGTAATGCATTTCTTATTGGATCCCTTAGCGCTCTCTGCTTGCATGAATTTATGCATTGTATGTTACCATATATGCTATAGTTAGTTTCTTGTTGTGATTGCCAACTATATTTCCTTTTTGATTCTACTATTTTTGATTATATTGCAGCTGTCTACTTAATGAAAATGAATACCATAATCCACAATTATCCTAAGTTTTCATAATTTCTCCCTCAATATCCATTAACAACATGAATTCAATCAAGAAATCTAGTATTTTTAGAAGGATTATGAACAAAAATTTTAGACCATTTATTGGTAATTTTTTCATTTTGTTGGTTTATTAGTGATAGTAGGTTTTTCAAAATAGCATATACATCATCTGTTTTAAGACTATTGATGCTTCTTACTCCTCCAAGATATTCTGTAAGAACATAGTTTGTTTGTATGGTTTTCCCACTTCAATTATATCTGATAAGGACATAGGGTTTGTTAGTTACTTTTAGCAGACCTCATGAAAATCTTTTGAAACTCGATTGAAGTTTACATGGTGCTTTTCAGCCACAAATAGTTGAACAAGTTAAACTTAACATAACTTCGAGATATCTTTTGAGGTATTTGTAACAAATTGGAAAAATGGGATATACTTCTACATACGCGTGAATTTACTTATTTAGTACATGTACTAGTTAATTCCTATTTAAAGTGGTGCACTAGTCACATACTCATATCAACACCCTACCAAGCACTTGCATGTCTTAGTTTATGTTTGCTAAACTTATGTAAAAACTAAACTTAAATGTCAAAATACTAGTTGCTTTGCTAAATGGAAAGATGTAAAACTTTATCAGATGCTCAATAACAACTCCTAGAATATAATGAATGTAAGTACATCTATCTTGTTATTTTTCCTGAATGTTTTCCATGTAATATTTTTAAGAAAATTTTTGGCCGAGCCTCAAGCCCATACAAAAAATAACGTAAGAAGTTCAAATCAAATCTAGATTACTATTGATTTGAATGACAACATGAATATTTGTTTGACTTTCAGTGTTGAGAATTTAATTTCCTAGAAATTGGTTCTTATGCCACTAAAGTTTCCCACATTTATCTTTATACGTGGAGTTTCTGCATTTAGTATTCCAATGGCACCAGTTCTAGTTTTCCCCTAGCTCTAGCTTTTCTACCAGTTTTAGCACTAGTTGTGGATATTGAGCATATTTTTTGAGATGAGATTACATTGGGTTTTTAAGGTGAAGATTCTTAAATTATTCATTCGTGAGGGCATTCACCGTCAAATGTTTTGTCAGTGACACACATAACTAGTAGCATCACATTCTTCTGGCATGCCAAGAGAGTTTTTCATACCCTAAATACAATTGATAGCAATTGTCCTATCAAAACATATTTTTTGGTTCCAATGATTTGATTAATTATTTGCTTTTGTGCATTATTAGTAATTTGTGCTTTAGGAAGCTCATGAATTTCTTTTAGATTTCTGTAGATATTCTATTTATAGATAAGCTTTTATTTCTTTTATTCATTTGTTTTGTTATCATCTTTAGCTGTCTTTTTTTGTATAAGTAGAACCCTATGGATTATGATTGAAGAAGAATTATTGGATAATTATGATTGAAGAAGAAGAATTATTGGATATTTTTCTCCACTGTGATATTTACTCTCTCTCTCTCTATCTATCTCTTCATCTCTTATTTTTTTCCTCCATCTTTCAACGCACTGAAGTTCTCTCCCTTCATCCTCTATCTCATCCTCTCATTAAAATTTATTTCTCCCCACCATCCCTATCTTTTAGCTCTTTCCATTCTGTCTTATTGCCTACTTCACTCTCCTCTTTTCCCTGTCGAGCTTAGGCTCTTCTCTTTATTCTCTTCAAAACTTTCTTGATGCAGCCTCATAAAAAACATAAGCATGTTAAAATCTACATCAAAATTTCAGCAAAATTTCATCGCTGAAATGATGACCATTATTTTTATATATACAACTTAAAGTTGTGACTTAGTTTCACTCTCGTTGTTGTTTAATGATGATGATTATTTTTATCCTTTCTTTTTTTGAAGTAGATTCGTTTTCTGTGATGCTTTCTAATAATTTTGAAGTTTCATATGAACTTGGAAAAGTGTTATGTACTTTTGCAGTTTTACTTCATAATTATATTTTTGTTACTTATCTTGTTAGCTAGTTTAATGTTTGGAATGAAAATATTTAAGTGTCTTTTGACATTTTTCTGGTTTAGGGAGCAATTTTGTGTTCAACCATGATAAGCAATTTTGAGGTTTGACATCGTGTTCTTATCATTTAAACTCCTCTTCTGAGCAAGCCTGAGTTCTGGCGTGTTAAATTCCTATGAATTAATGTTGGAATGGTTGTTAAAAATCATTATATGTTTTTTTTTATTGTCTTTTATCAGGTGT
Source organism: Phalaenopsis hybrid cultivar (assembly GCA_002079205.1). Classification (NCBI taxonomy): domain Eukaryota; kingdom Viridiplantae; phylum Streptophyta; class Magnoliopsida; order Asparagales; family Orchidaceae; genus Phalaenopsis; species Phalaenopsis hybrid cultivar. Next base: position 38,737 of record JXCR01125753.1, on the reverse strand, counting down.
AGTAGATTTTATGTGTATTATTTTATTTTATTGTTTTAATTTTTAGGTTCCAAAAAGTGCCCTAGCATCGCGTTCATTCCCAATTGCTAAACTATATCAATAGACATTTGTATTGCTTTAAAGTGGTGGCTATCAATTAGATAGTTTCTGAACATGAATCATGAAGGGCCTGTTTGCTATTGATTTTTTTAATTTATTTTTCNTTGCTTTCTACCCGACGCTGAACCAAAAGAATTGCATATTATTCTTGCCATATAAACAAAAGAAATTTTGATTATGTAGAATGAAATCCTGCTGGAACTCGATAACAGCTGCAAATGGCAGTAATAAAATATTGGTAAAGGAGTTAACATGTAACACGAGATATAAGATCATATATGCCACAAATAGCAGAAACATTACCCACCAGAAGTAGAAAAAGTGTCCTTCAAAAGTGGAGGTTTTTAACTTAAGGATTCCATATGAATAGAAGACCGAAGTAGAAATCCCCTAATACATGTGATGAATATGGATCTGAGTGCCTATCTAACTTGCATTATAGGGTATGATATTAGGCCATGTAAATGCGAATTTTCATTAAATAAAAAACTTCAACATAAAAAAAGCAAAGCAAAGACAAATGAAGTCAATTTAAAAGCATATTTCATGTTGTTCTTCTTTCTCCTGCATTTTGTTTTTTTTTGNCAATCTGGTAACGAATGATGAGGGCATTTCATAAGAAGATCTTTAAATCTCTCCCAAGCTTCATATATTGACATTATCATCCAATCTGGTAACGAATGATGAGGGCATTTCCTAAGAAGATCTTTAAATCTCTCCTAACCTTCGTATATTGACTCTCCATCAATTGGGCATTTCCTAAGAAGATATTTAAATCTCTCCCAAGCTTCGTATATTGACTCTCCATCAATTTGATAGAAGTCATTTCTAAGTTTAGCAGTTTTGGATGGAGGAAAATATTTGGATAGAAATTTCAGTGAAAGTTCTCCCCAAATGTTATGTCATTTCTAAGTTTAGTAGTTTTAGATGGAGGGAAATATTTGGATAGAAATTTCTATCTAAGAAGATCTTTAAATCTCTTTCAAGCTTCATATATTGACTCTCCATCAATCTGACAAAATGATGTTATATCTTTAAATCTCTCCCAAGCTTCATATATTGACTCTCCATCAATCTGACAGAACTATGTTATGTCATTTCTCTCAAGCTTCATATATTGACTCTCCATCAATCTGACAGAACGATGTTATGTCATTTCTTAGTCCTAAGAAGATCTTTAAATCTCTCCCAAGCATCATATATTGACTCTCCATCAATCTGACAGAATGATGTTATGTCATTTCTAAGTTCCCCAAGCTTCATATATTGACTCTCCATCAATCTGACATAATTGTCATTTCTAAGTTTAGCAGTTTTGGATGGAGGAAAATATTTGGATAGAAATTTCAGTGAAAGTTCTCCCCAAATGTTATGTCATTTCTAAGTTTAGTAGTTTTAGATGGAGGGAAATATTTGGATAGAAATTTCTATCTAAGAAGATCTTTAAATCTCTTTCAAGCTTCATATATTGACTCTCCATCAATCTGACAAAATGATGTTATATCTTTAAATCTCTCCCAAGCTTCATATATTGACTCTCCATCAATCTGACAGAACTATGTTATGTCATTTCTAAGTTTAGCAGTTTTGGATGGAAGAAAATATTTGGATAGAAATTTCTGTGAAAGTTCTCCCCAAGTTCTAATAGATCTTGGTGCTAATGAATTTAACCATATCTTAGCCTTATCCCTCAGTGAAAAAGGAAAAAAGTCTAAGTCTAACAACATCGTTTGAGACTCTGTCATATTTAAAAGTAGCACGCAATTCTAAAAAACTAGCGAGGTGTAAGTTCAGATCTTCATTTTGTGTACCTCTGAATTGATTTTTTTGTATCATTTGGATAATAGCAGGTTTAAGCTCAAATGAACTAGCAGCTACATCAGAATTTTGGATAGATAAGTGAATTTCATCTGCTGTAGGATTTGCATAATCTCTTAAGGGTCTAGATATAAGTGAATTTCATCTGTTGTAGGATTTGCATAATCTCGTAGGGGTCTAGGTTGGTGTTCAGTTTCTATTCCTTGATTGTTCATGTCGTTTTCTATTGTATCAAAATTTCTAGGTTCTCTTCTTAATCTTCTAATCCTTCTAACAGTGCGTTCTAATTCTGAATCGTAGGGTATAAGATTTTCAGATCCAAATTTACGCATACAATTTGAAATCAGTACACAGTAATATAATAAAAATAAGTTGCAATTCAAGTAAAAATTTTCTAATAATCCTAATTTGTCTGTTACTCTAATTGTGATTTTACTCACTCACTCCCTAACAACGGCGCCTAAGNGGGGATTTTCTCTTGCAAAACCTCTTAAAGAGGAGTAAGCCTGCATTTATGTTGAAGTTAATTGATGAAAACGAATAATTAAATTTTTGCAATTGGTTTTGTTTTTGAATCTGCAGCCATTGGTCTTAAAACTTTTTTGGCTCCTTTGATTTTAGAACTCCAAATACCGAGTTGTATTCCCTCATATTTCTTTTTTGCTAAAGTAAGAAGGGATGAGAATTATAAATTTTTTTCTCCATGGTGATAAGACGTGGAGAGTTTCTTTGTAGAAAAAATTATCACATAAAATTGTTCGTCAGCATTTCAAATTCAATAATATGATAATATTAATTGTTTTTTTAATATTTTTAATTTTTGTTTTTGATTATTGTGTTACTCCTATTAAGTGAGATGTTAGTTATTTATGGAATACTTGAGCTTACAAGTATTTGTAGGTTTCAAATGTAATTTTTGTTTTAATGTATGAATTGTTCAATCTTGTCTGTTTATCTTATAAACAACACAACAATACATGTGCAAAATGTCTTTTTTTCATCAATAGATGCAGCAAAGCTGTACAAAAAAATAGAACTTTCCGGCAACAGTTTCATGGCGCAACTGTTATGCTGCAGCTTTTTAAAATTCTGCAGCTGACCCAAACAGGCCCCAAGATTTATGCAAGCAGTTTTGGCAACCACACTTCAAACTTTTCCATCCCAAGAGGAAATGGTAGGGTTGTGGTTATGTATTTACTAATGATAAGTTAATTTTATTTTTACTGTCATTATGAGTCGGTATCAGGATTGTAAAGTCTTGGTATGTTGATAACAATTATTAGTATGTCAATAGAAATTATTGTTATGATATGCATCAGAATTTTGTTAGTTTGATGAAAATTGTGCATCCCTACATTTGTTAATTAAAATTTGGAGCAGTATAGTGATTTCTTTGGGAACTTTTGGACTGAATATAGTTTTCCATTTGGTGGTGTTAGGGGGTGTAAACAGGTCAAATCAAGCTCGAGCCAACTCTGGCGATCTTGATTAATTATTCTAGTTCAAGCTTGAGTTCAAATATACAGGTCAAATAAGCTCATTTGTTATTAAATAGAAAATGATTTTAATTATTCTAGGAAGACTTGGGCTTATTGTATTAAAAATGATCTTAATTTACTAGAACTAAATGAAAATATGACACTAAATAGGACGCAATGGAGAAAAAGGATTCATGTAGCTGACCCCACGTAGTGGGATTAAGGTTTTGTTGTTGTTGATATAATAAGATGAAAAAAAAAGAGCAGTTAAAGAAAAATTAATAATAAATCATTTAATATAAGAAAGTAAAATATAATTTCTAAATATTTTTAATAATTTAAATAGAAATTTTTTAATATTAATATATTTTATGTACATTTTATATTAATATTTTTTAAAGTGAGTTGGCTAATGAGTTAACAACTAGATGTAGGGCTTGCTCAAGTTTCATTCCTTAGCTAATGATATTGACTCATTTATTTGCAAATTCACTTGACTTTAGTTACTTATACCCCTATCATTTCTAACAATATGAAATCCCAAATGCTCCCATACTAAACAAAGTTCTGTTCTTGTGCTCCTAAACTCCATACATAATTATAAGTTCATACACCACACGACTAAAATTACCATTTTAATTTGCATGAAACATTCAAATTTCCTTTTGACAGAACAAGCAATGCATTACTCTTTCATTTCACCACTCTGCTACTCTTCATTTTTAGCCTCTGCATGCTGCTTCTCATCTTCCGATATCTCTTTCTTCTTCTTCTTCTTCTTCTTNGTAAGAAGGGATGAGAATTATAAATTTTTTTCTCCATGGTGATAAGACGTGGAGAGTTTCTTTGTAGAAAAATTATCGCATAAAATTGTTCGTCAGCATTTCAAATTCAATATTGTGATAATATTAATTGTTGTTTTAATATTTTTAATTTTTGTTTTTGATTATTGTGTTACTCCTGTTAAGTGAGATGTTAGTTATTTATGAAATACTTGAGCTTACAAGTATTTGTAGATTTTAAATGTAATTTCTGTTTTAATGTATGAGCTGTTCAATCTTGTCTGGTTATCTTATAAACAAACAAAACAATACATGTGCAAAATGTCTTTTTTTCATAAATACATGCAGCACAGCTGTACAAAAAAATAGTTCATGGCACAACTGCTATGCTGCAGCTTTTTAAAAATCTAACAGACCCCAAACCCCAAGTTTTATGCAAGCAGTTTTGGCAACTACACTTCAAACTTTTCCATCCCGAGAGGAAATGGTAGGGTTGTGGTTATGTATTTATTAATGATAAGTTAATTTTATTTTTACTGTCATTATGAGTCGGTATCAGGATTGTAAAGTCTTGGTATGTTGATAACAATTATTAGTATGTCAATAGAAATTATTGTTATGATATGCATCAGAATTTTGTTAGTTTGATGAAAATTGTGCATCCCTACATTTGTTAATTAAAATTTGGAGCAGTATAGTGATTTCTTTGGGAACTTTTGGACTAAATATAGTTTTCCATTGGGTGGTGTTAGGGGTTGTAAACAGGTCAAATCAAGCTCGAGCCAACTGTAGCGATCTTGATTAATTATTCTAGTTCAAGCTTGAGTTCAAATATATAGTTCAAATCAGCTCATTTGTTATTAAACAGAATATGATTTTAATTTAAGTGATTGTTATAATAAGATGAAAAAAAAGAGCAGTTAAAGAAAAAATAATAATAAATCATTTAATATAATAAATTCTAAATATTTTTAATAATTTAAATAGAAATTTTTTAATATTAATATATTTCATTTACATTAATATTTTTTTAAAGTGAGTTGGCTCATGAGTTAACAACTAGATGTAGTGCTTGCTCAAGTTGCACTCCTTAGCTAATGATACTGACTCATTTATTTGCAAATTCACTTGACTTTAGTTGCTTATACCCCCATAACATTATAACGATATGAAATCCCAAATGCTCCCATACTAAACAAAGATCTGTTCTTGTGCTCCTAAACTCCATAGATAATTATAAATTCATATACCACATGACTAAAATTACAATTTTAATTCGCATGAAACATTCAAATTTCCTTTTGACAGAACAAGCAATGCATTACTCTTTCATCTCCCCACTCCGCTACTCTTCATTTTTAGCCTCTGCATGCTGCTTCTCTTCTTCTGATGTCTCTTTCTTCTTCTTTTTCTTCTTCTTCTCCTCGCTCTTCGCCTCGTGATGTTCATCATCTCCCTCATCTCCTTCTACATAATCCTGCACGAGGAGATGAACGCCGGGATCCTCTGCACCACAGCTGCCACCGATCACAATGGAGTTGTTCATGCTCTGATAGTTACTATTCGCAATAGCCTCCGTGCCTTCCCGGCCATTGCGATTCACGGCGGCGGAGATCTGATCAATGGCGGCTTCAGGACCTTCCATCTTCATCACTGCTCCTTTGTTTGTTCCAGCAACTGTGATGATCCCCAAGGCGTCATCGGAATCCCCGTTTCTGGTCTTTCCAAGTCCGGTGAGGATGGAGATCGCATCGCGTAGCTCACGGTTGAGCTGCTGGTGGCTTTGTTCTTTGGTTGGTGGAGACGACATGGAAAGCCGAGCAGGAACTGGAGGTATGTAGTTTTGGATGTTTTGGAAGATTATATGTAGTGGTATTTATATTTATGGGTGATCAGAGTATGAATCTTGATTGGTGAAGGGGAGGGAAGGAATATATTCGGAGGGTTGTGGAGGGTAAGGGTTGGATTCTGATGCTTTCTTACGACTTAATCCATCTGGTTTAGTAGAAATGAATTTTTTAGAATGAAAGTCAATTAAAGTATTGTTTGTGTTACAGATAACTCTTTGAATTAATGTCAAAGTGAAATAACAACACCACCGACAATAAACAATACCCCCCACCGAGGTAAAAATATTACATCAGTACTAAGCACGTAGAGTAACGTGCGTAGCCAATGAAATCACGCCACGATNAAATCATACATGCCAAAATTTTTAATAATGTTAAGAGAAAATAAATGATTTTCATTATAATAAATTAAAAAATTTTACTTGGGAAAAAAATCCTTTCTTTTTCAAAAATTAGTCCCATACAATAAAAATTTTAAGAGATGAAAAATATAAGGAACATTCCCTTCCATTTTTTAAAAAAAGGAGCATCATTTTTTTCTGTCAATTACGATTAAGGAAATAAGAGCTTAATATACTGGGCAATAAATATTATGTATAGTACAACCGATGGCATATCCAGCATTTGGGGCTGGATCCAATTTGTCCTTTAAATAGCTAATGTCATGTCAATGGTAAGAAATTTAAATTAACGGTATTCCATTCATGAAAAATATTACATCAGTACTACGCACGTAGAGTAACGTGCGTGGTCAATAAAATCACGCCACGACATCCCGCGCGACAGAGAAATAAAAACGGCGCAGTAACACGGGGAATATTCCCCCCGTGTTATTCATGTGTTATTGTGTGTTATTGTGTGTTATTCATGTGTTATTGTGTCCTGGGAATATTCATGGTGTTATAATAACACAATAACACATGAATAACACATAAATAATACACAATAACACATGAATAACACGGGGGAGAATATTCCCCCATGTTACTGCGTGGTTTTTTCTCTGTCAGAAATATTTCTCATGTTATTCAGGTGTTATTGTGTGTTATTCATGTGTTATTGTGTCCTTAGAATATTCTTGGTGTTATAATAACACAATAACACATCAATAACACTTGAATAACACGCAATAACACATGAATAACACGCAACAACACATGAATAACACAAGGGAGAATATTCCTCGTGTTACTACACCGTTTTTTTTCTTTTTGTGTGGGATGTCGTGACGTGATTTCATTGGCTATGCACTTTACTTTTACGTGTGTATTACTGATGTAATATTTTTTCTCCATTCATTCCCGTGAACCTTTAAGTATNCACGTGCTATTGTGTGTTATTCATGTGTTATTGTGTCCTGGGAATATTCATGGTGTTATAATAACACAATAATACATGAATAACACACAATAACACAAGAATAACACGGGAGAGAATATTCCCCTGTGTTACTGTGTCGTTTTTTTCTCTGCCAGGAATATTTCTCGTGTTATTCAAGTGTTATTGTGTGTTATTCATGTGTTATTGTGTCCTGAGAATATTCTTGGTGTTATACTAACACAATAACACATTAATAACACATTAATAACATGCAATAACACATGAATAACGCACAATAACACATGAATAACACAGGAGGAAATATTCCCCGTGTTACTGTGCCGTTTTTTTGCTCTACCGCGCGAGATGTCGTGGCGTGATTTGATTGGCTACGCACGTTATTTTTAAGTGCGTAGTACTGATGTAATATTTTTCCCCCACCGAGTGGGTAGTGGGGTCGGCAACATGAATCATTTTTCTCTGTTGTTTCCTATTGAGTGTCATATGTTACATCGTTCTTTTATATTCTCCATTTATAGGGATGGGAGGACCTATGTATTTCAATTAAACTAAGCCTAATGAATTTTCTTTTCTATTTATCCACACAAAAGCCATCATTTCTCTATGTATATTTCAATATGATCTCTCTATGTATATGACTTTCACTTCAAATAAACCAAATCATAAACTTAAATGCTTATAATCATAAGTTGTTTGGGACATTTACATAAATATCACTCAGTTCCTATGTATTTAAATATTCGACACCTAAATTTTCCTGTTAACATTTATAACGTTTAAATTTTTCATATCATATAAAAATATCATTATTTTAACTTTTAAAAAGTAAAATTTACATTTTATTACATAGATAAGGTGATATATACATGTTGAAATTGAAATTTAGGTGTGGATATGCAAATTCATAAGAATTGAGTGGTATGTAAATCTTCAAAGTTTTTCGGTTATCTATAAATTAAATATTATGAAATAAGAAAACGATATAATCATGATCAAACCATCAAAAGGTTGATATGATGGCAATTTGAGGTATTGTATGATTTGTTTAAATTGATCAAAATCTTAAAAAAAATAATGTGTTGACCTCTCTAACAAATCTTTAGAAGGAGCACTAATATGCCATCAACAAATTTCCATTGTCTGACTCGAATCTCGACATAATTTCTTAGCAAGAAACATATAAAATTTGATTAAAATTCTCAAGTACTCTGATTTCAGCAAACTTTTAGTCAAATTGACTAACTCGATGAGACGAACACAAGGATACCAAATTTGGTCCAATCAGAGTAAATTCAAAGCCATCAAATTGAAAGGCCAAACAGATTCCAAATCGGGCATGCTTATAATCAAATCGAGCATCTTGAAGAGACGAATCCAACGAGCCTAGGATCACACAATTCTGATATCTTTAAGGCACTTAAAGGTCCACGGGACGCCATCCTATCGAGGGAATCTCTTCTAGTCGTTCGATAGAGTGATCTAAATTCTTATCTTATTTACAATCTGGACTCTAAATATAGTCCTACCCTCCCTTTGAGAAGAGGATCAAGACTATGAGCAAGAGGAAGGCCAGAGCCTGGATAATAGGGAATTGAAGCCTAGAACCATGCACCGAGGATTCAACAGACTCCCTGCTCCTGTAGCACCAACCACCGACGAACATCGCTCACTGACCTTCTCCAACCACCTTCTGCCCGCTCTTCGAGATGAAGCAATAATCAATGTTGCAGAATCATGAATCAACCTACAAAGTGGCGCATCATGTCTAAATTTGTGCAAACCCCGATGATAATGTAATTATGCTCTCCGCATATAATGTAATGATGTCTCCCGAAGATAGTACAGCAATGCACATTAAATATAGTGTAACGACACAACCCGATGACGGTGTAATATCACACCCCACACACATTATAATAGAACCTCTCAAATACAGTGCAACGTCACATTTCGATGATGATGTAAGAACGCAACCCACATACGATGCAACAACATACCCCGTAATAGTATGAAAACGCACCTCACAGATGGTGCAACGTCTCCTAAAGACAGTGTAGTAATACACCCCGAACATGGTGACTTTCTCCGGACTCTTAAAGCCCTCTCTTTGCAGCTCACCACCACGGCCTACATGATTCATAGGTCGTGCAACTCCCCACTCTAACCCTTGCTGCCTAGAGACACGATCACAACTTACTGCTACGACTGATATGACCAACTACGGAGTACGGGGCTCATAAATCGCGCAACTCCCGACTATACCCCCTTCGGCTTATAGAGTTCATCACAACTCATCATTATGGTCTATGTGATCAACTACATCCTACATGGCTCATAGCTCATGCAACTCCCGATTTCAGCTCTTACAACCTGTGAACATTATTGCAACTCACTGCCACAACATTTTGACCACTACCACTACTGTCTATGTCACCAACTACTACCTATGTGTCTCACAACACGTGCAATTCCTGATCCTTAGCCTCTTCATCCTACGAACGTCTTCACGACTCACCACTATGATTAATGTGACCAACTACAGTCTATGTCACCAACTACAGTTTGAATGGCTCCTAGCTCATGTAGCTTCCAACTTTAGCCCCTATGGCATACGAATGTTATCAGATCACGAAGTTTATGACAACCTCTTGCAGTGTGGGGAGTAACCTTCTCCGCAGCTCAAAAATTTGTTCACATCAATATTCCGGGCATAACTATGGTGGGGCAGTCATCCCAAATTTCATTCAGATTTCAAGTCTTTGACAATTACTTCCAGACTTTTAGGAAACTTTATAAATAATGCTTCCTCAACATCCCCCATGATATTAGAGTTCTCCCTAAACTGTATCAGGAAGTTTATCTCTTCAAGATTTGATGCATGAGATGTTTTATAAGCTCGTATTAAAAACACCCCCATTGTAAGACAAAAAAGTCAAAACAGTGACTAAAAAGTTGCCAAACAACATTTTTGGGTATGGTTGTAACTATGTTTCCAAGAAAAACTATGATCCGTTGCGACCTACAACCCTGTCTCGAGAAACATAACATTTTTTGATACCTCATTATGGGCTTAATCGATCATAAGAGGATTTGATTTGACATCTTCCATCACAGGCTATAGTTTTCAAGAAGAATATTTGACTAACAATTATGGATAGGTAAAAAATCCTTAGTGATTCTCATTGGCCTCTTCCATCACGGGCTATGGTCGTCAAGCAAAAGCTTTGACTAACAACCTCAAATATGTTAGAAATCCTTAATGAATTTCTATCAACTTATTCCCTTACATGCTACAGTCGTCTATCAAATGCACTTTGACTAACAACCAAGGAAAAGTCGACCATTCGTAGTGACAGACACGGTCTCCACCCATACCCTTGGAAGTCAAGCCCAAGAAGAAAGACTCAATGGGAAGATTCCATACCTCAAGAAGTCAAGCCTATGAGACAAGACTCAATGGAAACTACAGTACCCCAAAAGACGAGCCCATGAGGCAAGTCACAATGGGAAGCTACTATACCCCTGAAAAATGAGCCAATGATGCAAGACTCAATGAGAAGCTAATAGATAAGGTTCTCACTAGAAAGATTCCACGAGAGCAAGTGGTTGATATGATTTACACTCAAAGACCTCAGAAAGCTATAAGCTTCAGAAGACACAACTACATCAAAGATGTCGGAATGTTACAAGCTTTAGAAGACACAAGTATATCAAAGGTGTCAGAAGGCTACAAGCCTCTAAATGCTACAAACCTCAAATGGCTACAAATCTTGATAGGTAAAAGTACATTAAATACTTTGGAAAGCTACAAATCTCAGAAGACACATGTAAATCAAAAACATAAGAAAATGAAAACCTCAAAGGATACAATCCTAAGAAGACACAAATCTCAGAAGATACAAGCCTAAGAAGACACAAGTCTTAAAAAAACATTAGCCTCAAAAAGTATGTGATTCTATTTTATACAAAGTTTGCATGCTAACTTTGATTGCAAACTTCCACATATTTTAGAAGTCACAGAACCTCAAAAGAAATGAATGCCACTATATGCATGCCCATAAGATGAAAGCAACAATAGTCTGAAGACATCAACAACACCCTAGAAGTGCGGTAGCAACATCCCAAAAGTCGAGCGGCATCATCTCAGAAGTTGGGCAACAATGCCATGGAAGTGAGGAAAAAGCATCCCACAACACGGGCAACCACAACTCTGAAAGAAATGCACACAAACGATTACATTACTACCTGTACAAATGTAACATCAGTTGATTAAAATGTGAAAAAAGACAAACACACATTGTACAAAGACAACAAGCAACTCATCCTCAAATGATGTCGGCATTGCCTTCTCAAAATTCTAGTGTTACCTCTGATTTTGATAGGGCAAGGTTCCCCTTATGTTGACATCTCAACAAAGCGAAAGAAGATCCTGGATCTCCTAATAGGTAGGTGGGGGATAACTTTCTTCTTCCTCCGTAAAGCATGATAACAACGTGAAAAAAGATCTCATATCTCCGGCTAGGTAAGCATGGGGCAACATTCTCTTCTAGAAAGCGATAATTCAAAATAAGATCCTGGATCTCCTGTTAGACAAAGTCGATGACAACTTTCATCTAAAAAATTCCACTGATTGTCTACTTTAATTTCTAAATTTTTGAAATAAAAATAATTTTTCTTTTTTAAATAAGATTAAAGAGGAAAAAATTACTCATATTTTCCTCCNAAACTCAGGTGCTACATCATGGGGGCCACAAATATGAGAGGAACCTGCTGTTAAGACCGATGTCATATATGCTTATGCCACCCCGATTTATAGTCTATAGCTACGAGTCTATTGTTAATTCAAATAAGGCCTTCNCGCCTATTGTCTGTCTGTATAGTATTTTATTAATTTTTTAATGGTTTCACGCCACTTGTCAGATCTTTGCACAAATGTTCCTTGTTCTATCTTGGGGATAATAAAATATAGTGCCTTTATGCGCCTTATAATGCAACAGGAGAGAGACAATCAAATATAAATATTGCTGATGGGAGAAAAAGTTCTGTGATCTTGGAGTCCGAAGCTGCTATGATGGATCAGGTGAATAGGGCTAAAGGTATGCTTTTCCTCTTATTTAATTGCTAGTCTGCAGAATTTTCCCAAAAAAAAAAAAGAAAAAAAAAATATCTGTAGTATTATTTCTTATTTTTTATTGTTCTAGCTCTCAATTAAATTCATGCTTCCTTTTGGTTATCTTTTGAGGTTAAAATATCCAATCCACTCGGTTTGCCTATGGAACATGTAGGCAACCAAATTAGCTAAATATTTGTTTTGATTTAGGTATCAGATTAGCTGCTGAAAATTATCTGATTCAATTTTTTTATAGATGGATTCAGCTGGTGCTTAATAGAATTTGCTCTGCTCTTATGGATGGAAGGCATTAACGTGGTCTGTACCATGAGTTTAATTGTTATATAGTACTAACGTTAATTAAACTCAGGTGCTACATCATGGGGGCCACAAATATGAGAGGAACCTGCTGTTAAGACCGATGTCATATGTGCTTATGCCACCCCGATTTATAGTCTATTGCTACGAGTCTATTGTTAATTCAAATAAGGCCTTTAGAAGTCTGAAATAGTTGGCATTGCCTGAAATCTATCTTTTCAAACTGTTCTTGCACTTGTGTGCATTTGCAGGTTGATGCAAGAGATTTTGAATGTAATGACAAACTTTTTTTGCTATTTATGGCTCTTAAAATTTTAACAACTAATTAGCTGATCCATTCAAAAGCTTATAGAGGCCTGGTTAGCATATTTTGCTTGATTTTTATCATGATGTTGATTGGGATGTATGCTAACTTGATAGTTGGCATGCAGGAGTTAGTTCATGAAGTTACTTAAATTTCACTGACAAAAAATGGCGAACTTATTCGTTCTAATGTGCGATCTACTGTTACCCAAATGACATTTTTATTTGTAGCCCGTTTTTCTTAATAATATTTCTGTGAACCTATTAATTCCATGTAACTTGAAATATATATTATACTTATGTATACCTTTTTTAATATATATTTTTCAATATATATTTCTGTAAACCTAACGTATATGTATACATAGGCATATATATATATATGTATACGTAGGCATATATGTAGACATAGGCATATATTTATATGTATACATATACATATATATGTATATGCTGATACCGCACAATTTTTATGTATTTACATATTAACATCTCACATTGATGATCACTTAATAGCTAGCATCTCAATCACGTCAAAATATGTGTATAGAAATGTGTATTTCATTTTAGAAAAGTTAATATTAGTGATATTTTTCATGTAATCTTAAGTATGGGTTTTACCCAAGTAAATATCAAAATTTGAGTGTGTATATGAATAATTCTTATGTGGTATGCATATAGTTTCCCTTTTATTAATTGTAAAAGATTTAGATTTGTGGTGTTACCAACCGTAGTACCAGTATAACTTGGGCCAATTGAATTTGAAGGATGTTTTAACCTGATTTTTGCCATGTCCTTACTGTTTTTGCAATGTTTTGGGAATTTCTTGGTCAATTTAGAGTTTTGGAGTGTCGTGCCATATTTTGCATGATATATTTCACTTTAGATTGGAAGAACGAGTTCTTTTAAGTTAAATTAAATATGTGTCTGGTGGAAAAGTCC
>JXCR01125741.1:2921-58338 GCA_002079205.1 Phalaenopsis hybrid cultivar | reverse complement strand
GGGTAAGTCCAATTCATTGTGTTCCTAAGAAAGGAGGAGTGACTGTTGAAACAAAAGAAAAATTAATCACAGCCCCTATTATTTTTTCACCTAACTGGGAGAAATCATTTGAAATGATGTGTGATGCTAGTGATTATACTATTGGAGCTGTCCTTGGACAAAGGTATGAAAAGATTTTTAAGGTGATATACTACGCCAGTAAAACTCTTAATGATGCACAAATTAATTATACGTAGAAGAGATTGTTTCAATTAAATGAATTGGAAGAATTAAGAAATGAATCTTATGATAGCGACAGAATTTATATGGAAAAACTAAATTTATGGCATGATCAGAAGATTAGCCAAAAAAACTTTGAACTAGGACAAGAAGTTTTACTTTACAATACTAGANTATCTACGGCCACATAGGATAATCAATAGAATATCAATCGGACCAATTGTTCTCGAAGACACGTTGATCAGTATCATGAGACACTGCAGCTAGAAGACGAAAAAAATTTTTTAACCCACGGATCCTAAAAGACTCAAGAGGTCTTCAATTAAGCCGCAAAAAATTAAAAAAAAAAACACGCAGTTCCCCAAAAAATTATTTAATTTTTCATAAACAGAACTTAACTCTATGAATTACCTTTTTGTTTATAATTTTTTTCTAAACAAGTACACAATTTTTCCTGAACAGTACTTAACTTTCTTGACAGATACTCAAATTACAATGAATAGGTACTTCACAAAAAAAAATCACCCACATCCCTTCAAATATATTTGCATAAGAAATTGGTGAAAATGACGGTGATGACTGTGTTGGAACATCAAAATGAAAATGGAAATACAATTTTTTTTTTATCTAGTTTTTAGTTTAAAGAAACATGGAAATGAGTTTCGAGCTAGGTGTTTGGATTGTGCTTAAAATCATAATGGAAAATGGGATAGGCTCGCTCTTGGTTTCGGACAGTAGCAATGGAGAATGTATTTCAGATGTTCAAACTCGGGTTCCAAAGTTTAGGAGAGGGGCTAGGGCTGTTTGAACTGGTAAAAAAATAAAATGTTGGGATAACGATTTAGGGTTGAGGAAGGCACGGGACATTAGAGATGTGCAACTGGTCTTGGTGATCATGTTAGTTTGCGAGCGAATAAAGGAGAGGGGATCAGATGAGAGTAGAGTAGAAGAAGGATGATGAGATTTTTAATAGTCCTTCTACACTACAATCCTTCCATTGCTTTTGTACTTGCTCGATCTGAGAAGTTCTATAAGAGAGAAGATTGGGGTTGTCCAGTCATGTGACGTGTGAAACAGAGAGGCGGCGGCGAACGACATAGTTCGAAGGTCTTTGTATGTTGACATATAATCATTGCTTTCTTCGAAAGCCCTAATCTTGACTATTACGCAAAAAATATGGGAGAGAGGCATGTGATTGGAAGAATCAAAGGAGGCAGCGAAGGCTTAAATTTTGAACATAGAAAAAAGATATCATGAGCTTTGCGGTTTCTAGGATGGAAATATTTTTGTACAGCTTATGAGTTGTGCGAATTGAAGAAAAGAAATAAAGTGGGAGTTATTTCTGCAAGCCAAGGAGAAAAGTCAAATTTCTTGAGATATTTTGTGTTACGAACAAAAAAAAAGTGGTATGTTTAAACGATTTTAGAAACTATTTGAGCGAGCAGTTATACAATTAATTTCATCATTTTGTAACATTTTTATCAGTTTTTAAATATTTTCATAGTCAACCAATGCCCCTAACAAATATAATGCATATCGGAAGTGAGACAAGTTTTTTGGTTGACAAATAGAGGGTTTCACTCTCAAGGTCTCAGTGAAGGTTAATCAGATGTGGATGCAATATGAAATTTAAGCTTTGAAATACAAGTTTATTTCATTGAAGACCGATCTTCGATTGATATTGCTCCTTTGCATAAGAAACACTTTGAATATTGTTTCCCAATGACTATGACGAGTTCTGATTATTTTGTTTTAAAAAAAATGCATAAGAATAAAGATATAAAAATTCATTTATGATTTTAATTTTCTTGATAAAAAAAAATATTTACAAGATCGTGATCTAATAAAGTGCCAATAAAACAGACTATTTTGTCAAAAGCTTGGAATTCAGCAACAAAAAAAAAAATGAGTAACAACGAGTGAAGTGTCAAAAAATTAATGTCGATACAAGCAACAGAAGAAAAAAGTGATGCATATAAAATTTTGCCCATCATAAACTACTGGAAATTTTTTAGGCCAAATAGAATCAATATAATTATATGATCATATTTTGTTGTGAGCCAATGGATTTATGTGAATTGAAGGAATGTGTATTTCCATGTATATTTAGATAATTGAGTTCACCACTCATTCTATTCTAAAAATAAGAATTTCAGAATGTGTAGCAAGTAAACTCAACCAGTAAAATTGAACCTACCTCCATTATATCTTATGCTAATTTAAGGATAGTTCATTGAATATGATATTAAACAAAATTAGCAAATAATTAAGCAAATAATCAATAAAGCAACAATAAATCTAAAAAAAATTAGATCAAGACTAATGATATCATGTGAAATAGAACGTCTAAATATAAGACGGGTACAAGAAAATTCAAAGAAAAATTTTAAAGTAGAAAAGGAAAAGTCTATGAAAAACCAAATCACTTGGGTAAGCAAGTAATATATCAAGCTCCAAATAACTTAAAAATTTAGCAAAATGATTTGGAAAGTTACCAATTTAGCATATTTTTCACCCATGTAATCTATACCATTCAGCCAATGACTATGTACGCCAAGAACCACCATTTCTGCCCGTGAAAAAAACTGATGTCCAACAGCAATACCTATCCATTAACAAATCAGATAATTTTCTAGATAACTTCATTTCCAGAAAAAAGCCACCAAGAATGAAGCAAATACATAAAGTGGAATAACGTTTAAACTTAAAATACAATAAAGGAATCGTAAAGGTGAAAACAAACCAGGAATGTGACCAATCATTTTATCTGTGTAAAGTACAGAACCATTCGACTTCATCTGAAATATCAAAATATATAGAACAGCATTAATGATATCCTAATCATTATATAAAATAACATGAGACGGCTCAATGAAACAGCTTAGCCCAAAGCCCAAAATTCAAGCACATAATATAGGAAAAATAAAACTTAAAAGAAAAAATTTGAAATTCAAACAAAGGGCAACCATGCCCACTTGACTGTTCCAGCAATTGGACATTTAGCTCCCATTGGGAGAACGCATGGACTGCAACAATGATTACAGACTCTTCACTGTCATTCTTTAAAAGAAAGTAAACCTTTGCCTAAATCCTAACATTTACCGTACAACTAAATCAACAAAGTTCACATCACTCACGATATACCAATTCAACCTTCCCACCAATTTCAGCTTCCATGGAATGCAGACCACAATTACTTATATTAACGAATTTTTCCTTGGACTAAAAATTAAATGTCGACTGCCACTTTACATCTAGAATTTTTCATAGCAAATACTTAACCGTAGCATGCCCGGACCGACGCTAACTCTGGCTAGTAAAATTATTTAGGAGATAAAGCATCCAAATTTGATACCATAATATCCGCATTGGCAGAAAAAAGGCTTACCTTGCCGCCAATAAAGTTGATCTGTGGTATATTTTGCGATGCAGAAAATGATTCTACCAACAAAAAAACAGGGCGTCCTAACAAATTGAGGCAAATCCATTTGCAGCAACCAAGTGTGCAGACATTAAGGTGGAGAAGAGGGGACATGTGCCGCGAGATGAGGGAGCAAGTAACTATATATCCAAATTCATTTCTATTTCATGCAGATCACCTCGCTTTTCAAACGACAGAACATCTCCCCGCTCAAGAAATCTATTTTCTTTCAACCAGCAACATAGGTGAGGAGCTTCACTCCTTGGAAAGTTATGAAACCATTCGTCAGGATATAATTTGGTATTGCAGTTGTGCTCTACTTAGACAACATGACGATGTGCGAGTCGTAACTTTTGGTTGTTGGAGCCCAAGAGCAAACCTCAACAGACCTTCACGGCGGACTAGAGCCAAAATAGCGCGGGCAACTAGAGATAAATATGAATCGAGTCTATATCAAGCCAACCTCGGCTTCAGCTTCAGCTTGATTAAATAAAAGAGTTTAAGCCCAAGCTCGAGCTTGAGCATAATTCTAGGTGTTCAAGCCGCCTAATGGGCCGGCTTGTTTATTATGAATACAAATTCAAACAGTACAAGAAAAAAACATGATGTATAATAACTTCAAAAATAAAGAAAAAATAGATCAAATAAAATAATTTGGAACGGCGGTAACAATTTGATGAAACAATTGAGATAGTTTTCCTTCGGAACCGGATAGACGGTAGATGTATAGAATTAAAAAAAGNAAAAAACATGATGTATAATAACTTCAAAAATAAAGAAAAAATAGATCAAATAAAATAATTTGGAACGGCGGTGACAATTTCATGAAACAATTGAGATAGTTTTCCTCCGGAACCGGATAGACCGTAGATGTATAGAATTAAAAAAACATATGCAATGTTGTCATGTGTGTAATAACCTTCAAACCCTAACCGAGCGCATGAAAGAGAAATGGTGCTCATGCTTAAGAAAGAAGCATAAGCGACGTAGTTCAAATGTGTTCAGTACGATAAAAGAAGATGACACCGCTGCAGTAGGCCAAGGTTTATCTGTGAGGGATGAATCCAAGAAGGAACAAGCGGACTGAATCGATAACAAGAGTTGTTGCTTTACTCAAAAGGACAAAGTTTTGAAGCATTGTGGGTGGCTTACGAGACAGCTTGCATGCAAAGCGAAATAACCCATTTAGAATTTTGTGGACATAAATATTAGTCGTGTGTCGCCTGTACGAAAGTTAATAACGGGACGAGGACACTCGTGTCCACGGGCTAGGGGTAGGGTTATCAAAAAAACTTGTTATTCATGAACAACTCCTGTTCAACGGTCTAAGTAGCTCAAATTCGATTTATCCATTCAAGACAGCTATTTTGAGAACGATTTATCAACAGGTTCAAACTAGAACAAGGGAAACAAAACTGGAANTGTGAGGGATGAATCCAAGAAGGAACAAGCGGACTGAATCGATAACAAGAGTTGTTGCTTTACTCAAAAGGAGAAAGTTTTGAAGCATTGTGGGTGGCTTATGAGAGAGCTTGCATGCAAAGCGAAATAACCCATTTAGAATTTTGAGGACATAAATATTAGTCGTGTGTCGCCTGTACGAAAGTTAATAACGGGACAAAGACACTCATGTCCTCGGGCTAGGGGTAGGGTTATCAAAAAAGCTTGTTATTCATGAACAACTCCTGTTCAACAGTCTAAGTAGCTCAAATTCGATTTATCCATTCAAAACAGCTATTTTGAGAACGATTTATCAATAGGTTCAAACTAGAACAAGCGAAACAAAACTGGAACAAATTTTTTTTAGCTTAAAATACATAAATAATTAAATAATAATATTTATTTATATTCTTTCTAATTTAAATTTTGATACATATATTAAAAAATTACTAATTTTATTAATTTTAAAAAAATTATGGAGGTATAATCATAAAAAAAAAAATGTTCGATACGTAAACACATATAATTGGGGTAGTATGTATATAAATAACCTTAAAGTAATAATTTAGAACAGCAACCCGAACTATGAAGGAAGGAATCGACAGGGACCACAGCATGGACAAGTTTGCGAGAAGGAAAGACCCCGCTATGTAAATCATGATCATTTTTACCAATATCAGGATTACCTTAAGTTAGTGTGAGAAAAAGTTTATAAAATTAATAGCAAAACTCTTCAATACAAGAAATATGTGACTGGTCCGAATGAGAAGCATACAAACACTTTGCATTAAAAATAACTATGTTTTTTAATTTGATAGTAATAATTTTTACTAATCAAATTATTTAGTCTGATGAGGAGCTTGAGTTACACTCCAGCTGAACCTGAGCTTAATTTGAAAAAATGAGTTCGAAACAGATTATTCACAAGCTAAAACACAAACAGATTATTCACGAGTTTGAAATGAGTCAAATGCGAAAAAAAAAAGAATTTTAACAAGTCTTCAAGCTCATTTACACCTCTATATAAGGAAGCCCGAGCCGAGCATGTAAAGGAAATGTTAGGGTTTAAATTTAGTTATAAAAGTTATTTTCTTTAATTAAACAAATGTGAACAATTAAAGTAAACCATAAAAATTAAGATAAACGATTATAAGTTGAAAGCAAGTATCGGCCGTTTTTTTTATCTTACATCTTTAAAATCTTTTATTTAGTTTAATTTTATAACTTCAAATAACTTTATGATTTGAAAAAGATAATAATTTTATGATTTTAAAAATAAATAAAATATGAACATGACCCTTTTTATTTAAAAAAAAGTAATATTTTAATTTTAAAATAGGTGAAACCAAATGGGTCTCACATTTTAAATAGTTTAGACGAGTGAATACGATACTACAGGTAAAACACTTATCTCGAAGGATAAATATCACTTATAATAGCGGTTCAATCACCTAGACTAAAGAATTTATAATATCCGTTCGGTCTGTGAAATTGTCTTATTTGCCGACAAGTTCCCTTACCTAATACGAGGATTAGATAAGGTTTATTTTATCTGGATTCCTGGTTCCCTATAGAGGCAAGCCCCTATAGTTAATTGTATCTTAAATAACTGAGAGTCGTTTAAGAAAACTCTCGATTAAGATCAGGTAGTTCTGTTTTCAAGATTTCAAAATTTAGGTTTTCACGATTGGACATGGGAAAATCAAATGGGAAAGACCAAAATATGAACAATTATTTAAGGAATCCAAATAAAAGAAAAGTATGGGATATCACAGATCTAGAGAAAACCCCAGCGATGTCCCAACTATCCTAATATTCGATTTTATGTCTTTGAAGTGATAGTTATTTGATATTTCAATCCTGTAAATTATTTAAGATTTAAGACTTATATTTGCACAACGTCAGACTGTGCAAATAGCCTAAAAGATAGGAAGATTTACACTGTACCGTACGGTAGCCTCGGAATCCTAAAACGTTAGGACTTATAATTACACAACAGAGTTGTGCAAAAAGCCTAAAAAAATGATCCTATGGGTTGTTATTTAAACTAAAAAAAGTGTATAGTGTTGTGAAGATGTTTCGTTGCTGTAGATCCGCCTGGAAAGTGTTCCTTGTCGCGTTGCCCATGATATTCGCTCCAAACTCCTCGTAGTAGGACCTCCTAGTTTAATTTTAGTTTTGAACATGCTCCTAACCACTAGGTTATCTTAAACTAAGGCATAGTGTATCAAATTAACTAAGCATGCAGTGTGAAAGAAAAGTAACAATAAATTGTATAGTAAAGAGAAAAGACAATATAACATGATGAAAGAAGAACATAACATGCTAGAGAAATAGTATAATAGGCTTTTAAAACAATGTAACATACTTTTAAAATAAAATGTTGTAACGTAAATTAAACTTGTACACCTGAGAGGTTCATTGCTCCTTTAAATTTAGCTATTAAATGCTGTGTAAAGAGGGAAGTAAGACCTGAAAAAAACTTAATAGAAACAGGTAAATTGCAGAGAAAAGATAAACAAATAAGATGAAATATCATATCACATATAAAGAACCAAGAATAGGAAATTTATATATGATATTGGAATGTCCCCAATTGTCAGGAGGATTTGAATGTAGGACAAACTCAAATCCCGGAACATTGGGTTTCAGTTTTTGTCAAGTTAAGGTAAGAATTTCATTATTTGATTCAATTAAATCAGTCAAGAGTCACAATCTAGAGCCACCTCGTGCCTAGTGTCCCACCTATCTTCTAATCTGAGGTTAGACGTTTGGATTTCTTAGGGTCATTTGAAAATTAGGATGATAAACTATCTCTCAAGGTTGTGCTTCTGAAATCTAGGATGTCTGCACTTTGGGTTAAACTTGAAGTGTCCTAAGGTATCTAATCTCAATTAAACGTCTTTCCACTAATTCTCACACATCTATAGATCCAGCTTAGCTTGTTATCAAACTCCTAAAATCTAGGGGGTCAACTCATAGTTTTGGCAAAAAGAGTTGTGAGTTGTCCTTCAATCCTAGTTAAAGAAATTGGATTTTAAATTGATTCAAAGCTTAAAGAACTAAGAGTAAGTCCACTAATCTCTCAATCGTTATCTAAATTCTCATTTATTTCGATTCCAACTAGTCTTCCAATTTGCAATTTATTTTTCTTTATGTAAAATAAAAGGTGGATTATTCGCTATCATGCCTCCTCTTTAGATTGTAGCATCCCAAAAATTCAAATTTTAATTTCAATTTTCTCTCATATGCTCTTTCTCCTTTATTTCCCTTGAGATTATAAATCATTTCTGAATTTAATTAAATCGGAAATTCCTATTTTTAACTTGACCGTTAAAAAATAATAATAATAAAATAAAGTAAAATAAACAAAAATGAGACCGATTCATTTTTAAAACCAAATTAAATCAATAAAACTCATGAATGTTTCGGTCTAAAACATTTAAATTTGTTAAAAGAAAAATGTTCGGATCAATTCTGAGAAGGATATCCTTTTCAAGTGGCGCTTTTATGAATTTCCAAACCCAATATGACTTCAATTTATATCAAACTCAAAATGAAGCTTCAAGAGCTTTCTACATTTCATAAAATAATGGAGAACAATCCATAAGGAGCATCCTTCTGTACCTCTAAAAATCATACCATTATCAAAGCCCTTCAACTTCAATTTTAATCAAAAGCTCACGGGTAAGACAATAAGGGAGAGGAAAAAGGCAACAACCCAAAACCAAGAATCAAATCCAGCTAAATGAATAGGAAGCTCACGGTTAAGGCATCAACCCAAAACCAAAAATCGAATTCAGCTAAATGAATATGAAGCTCACGGCTAAGGCAGCAAACCAAATCCAAAAATCAAATCCAGCTAAATGAATATGAAACTCACGGCTAAGGCAGCAAACCAAAGCCAAAAATCAAATCCAGCTCAACAAATATGAAGTTCACGGTTCAGGTAATAAGAGAGGGGAGAGCCCACGGGTAAGGCACACAAAAGAAACGTAATCACCAAAAAACCAGCCATCAAATAGCCACCAAGCAGCATCTATATGGGCCCAATCACCAGCTACTTGAGTGCAAACAGTAATTGCAACACCCAAACAGCTAACTAGAGCAATTAATGACACTTTCAAGCTTCCAAACTTCTCCGAACAATAATTTTGAACCTCCTACAGCCAACAACAACTTCCTACAATTTTGCTACAACAAACTTAACAGTTTAAAAGCTCCCAAACAAGCTTACGGGCCGAGTCAGGAAAAGGGGCAACCCTAGACCACTACAGAAGCAAATCAAGCTCAAGAAACATTCCAAAACCTCAGCCAATATAAATCAGTAAAGGAAGCCCGAAACAAGCCCAGAAAAAGGGCAACCCGAGCCCAAGAAATGTTCCAAAATAATAAAGAATTTCAGCCAGCATAAATCACCAAAAAGGAACCAAAGCAAGTCCAACGTAAGGGACGAACCGAGCCCAGCATATTGGTAAGGCAAGCCCAAGGAATATTCCAAAACGACAAAAGATTTCAGCCAATATAAATCATCAAAAAGGGACCAAAGAAAGAGAGAAACCGAGCCCAGCACAAGGGGAGCCAATCAAAAAATATATATATATTTCCAACGTAAACTTGATTTCAAAAAGAGCTCAAACCAAGTCCACCAAATGGACTAAAATAGGGTCACAAAAATCAGATTTCATAAAGCCACAACCAAGCCCAAGAAAAGGGCGAATCGAATCAAATACAAGGGGCAAAATAGGAAACATGAAATGAGCTCCAAACGTATGATTTTACCCCATAAAATATTCTAGAACACATATTTCAGCAAAATGGGTAGCAATGAGAGCATGAAATGAGTCCCCAAATATAATTTTCCAACTTTAAAAATGATTTGCAGCATATTTTTCATCGAGGGGCAGCAAGAAATGCAAGGTGTGAGACCCAAATACAATTTTCCAGCTCATAAACAGAATTTCTTGCATATACTCTGTGAGGGGCAGCAAGGAATGCAAGATATGAGCCCCCAAATGTAATTTTTCAATTCATAAACATATTTTTCAATCATGCATTTCTTACTTTAAAACATTTCAAACAATGAAAATAATAGAGACAGCCCTCAACCATGCTTTTCCATAAACATTTATAAAGGAATAAAGGTGCATTTCTAGATTAACATAGCCATNCATATTTTCCATCGAGGGGCAGCAAGAAATGCAAGGTGTGAGCCCCAAATATAATTTTCCAATTCATAAACAGAATTTCCTGCATATATTCTGATGAGGGGCAGCAAGGAATGCAAGATATGAGCCCCCAAATGTAATTTTTCAATTCATAATCATATTTTTCAATCATGCATTTCTTACTTTCAAACATTTCAAACAATGAAAATAATAGAGACAGCCCTCAAACATGCTTTTCCATAGACATTTATAAAGGAATAAAGGTGCATTTCTAGATTACCATAGTCAAAGTTCAAACGCTTCAATTAAAGAAAATAAAGATGATCCATATGTGTATATTTCATTTCTCACTACCGTAAGGAAATATTCATGCAAGCATTTTTTTTTTTTTTCAAGATTTCCAATAGAATGTTTCGAGCAAGACAACAAAACAGAGGAGAGGAAAAGGAATACCTCTTTTAACATATTTGAAATAAAACTATAAGAATGGTTCAAGAAAAGACCACTACAAATGCTCCACGTCAAAAGCACTCGAAATTTCTAGCTTAAAAAAGGATTCTGGCAACACTCTTCTTTCTCAAGAACTCCTTTCTTTCTCAAAAATTTTTAACTCCCAAGCCACAGAAGATGAGAAGAAAATGTAAGTTTGAAAAGATTTTGGCAGCACCTCCCCACTCTCAAAAATTTCGGCCCTCAAACTCAAAACCCTCCCCAAGTGGGGTTTTTTATAGCAAAGAAAGAAGAAGAACAGCCACCTACCAACCTTTGTAGTCAGCAAATCAGGTAAAGGGAGAGGATAAGAAAGATTTAAGGCAAGAGGAAATGCAGCGTAGGGNCATTTATTCCGATTTCAACTAGTCTTCCAATTTGCAATTTATTTTTCTTTATGTAAAATAAAAGGTGCATTATTCGCTATCCTGCCTCCTCTTTAGATTGTATCATCCCAAAAATTCAAATTTCAATTTCAATTTTCTCTCATATTCTCTTTCTCCCCTATTTCCTTGAAATTATAAATCATTTCTGAATTTAATTAAATCGGAAATTCCCATTTTTAACTTGACCGTTAAAAAATAATAATAATAAAATAAAGTAAAATAAACGAAAATGAGAGCGATTCATTTTTAAAACCAAATTAAATCAATAAAACTCATGAATGTTTCGGTCTAAAATATTTAAATTTGTTAAAAAAAAATGTTCGGATCAATCCCGAAAAAGATATCTTTTTCAAGTGGCGTTTTTATGGATTTCTAAACCCAACATGACTTCAATTTATATCAAACTCAAAATGAATCTTCAAGAGCTTTCTACATTTCATAAAATAATGGAGAGCAATCCATAGGGAGCATCCTTCTGTACCTCTAAAAATCATACCATTATCAAAGCCTTTCAACTTCAATTTTAATCAAAAGCTCACGGGTAAGACAATAAGGGAGAGGAAAGCCCACGGGTAAGGCAACAACCCAAATCCAAGAATCAAATTCAGCTAAATGAATAGGAAGCTCACGGTTAAAGCATCAACCCAAAACCAAAAATCGAATTCAGCTAAATGAATATGAAGCACACGGCTAAGGCAGCAAACCAAAGCCAAAAATCAAATCCAGCTAAATGAATATGAAACTCACGGCTAAGGCAGCAAACCAAAGCCAAAAATCAAATCCAGCTCAATAAATATGAAGTTCACGGCTAAGGTAATAAGAGAGGGGAGAGCCCACGGGTAAGGCTCACAAAAGAAACGTAATCACCACAAAACCAGCCATCAAACAGCCACCAAACAGCATCTATATGGGCCCAATCACCAGCTACTTGAGTGCAAACAGTAATTGCAACACCCAAACAGTTAACTAGAGCAATTAATGACACTTTCAAGCTTCCAAACTTCTCCAAACAAAAATTCTGAACCTCCTACAGCCAACAACAACTTCCTACAATTTTGCTACAACAAACTTAACAGTTTAAAAGCTCCCAAACAAGCTTACGGGCCGAGTCAGGAAAAGGGGCAACCCTAGACCACTACAGAAGCAAACCAAGCTCAAGAAACATTACAAAACCTCAGCCAAAATAAATCATTAAAGGAAGCCCGAAACAAGCACAGAAAAAGGGCAACCCGAGCCCAAGAAATGTTCCAAAATAATAAAGAATTTCAGCCAGCATAAATCACCAAAAAGGGACCAAAGCAAGTCCAACTTAAGGGACGAACCGAGCCCAGCATATTGGTAAGTCAAGCCCAAGGAATATTCCAAAACGACAAAAGATTTCAGCCAATATAAATCATCAAAAAGGGACCAAAGAAAGAGAGAAACCGAGCCCAGCACAAGGGGAACCAACCAAAAAAATATATATATATTTCCAACGTAAACTTGATTTCAAAAAGAGCTCAAACCAAGCCCACCAAATGGAATAAAATAGGGTCACAAAAATCAGATTTCATAAAGCCACAACCAAGCCCAAGAAAGAGCAAATCGAATCCAATACATGGGGCAAAATAGGAAGCATGAAATGAGCTCCAAACGTATGTTTTTACCTCATAAAACATTCTAGAACATATATTTCAGCAAAATGGGTAGCAATGAGAGCATGAAATGAGTCCCCAAATATAATTTTCCAACTTTAAAAATGATTTCCAGCATATTTTTCATCGAGGGGCAGCAAGAAATGCACGGTGTGAGCCCCAAATACAATTTTCCAGCTCATAAACAGAATTTCCTGCATATATTCTGATGAGGGGCAACAAGGAATGCAAGATATGAGCCCCCAAATGTAATTTCCAGCATTAAAAAATAACATCCAACATGTATTTCAACAAGGGGCAGCAAGAGAGGTAAGATATGAGCCCCCACATATANCTCCAATTCTCAAAACACATCTAGAACAACTTTCCATCTTCAACATAAAACCGCAAATAACCAACTTCTTCTCCTATTTAAAACAAATAAAATAGAGGAGCAGATGTAAAAATATGAAAATCAAGCGCTTCTAACTGTAACCAACAAACCGAGTAGATGCGGAGTTTGGGGGAAGCCACAAAGATGAAAACCAAGTGTTTTTGGCTTAAAAAAATACAGAAACATTATTTCGGTTTGTGGATCCAACCCCAACATAAAACCGCATAGATGCAGAACACCAATCGTAACCACAAATCGCAAAATATCATAACATTGTCGCGGATCAATGGAGGAGGAGAATGAGGAGAGAAGATGAGACGAGGGAGGAAAAAGAAGAGGGAGGAGAGGAGGGAGCACAAACTTTTTATACCACAAACGATCTTCTTGACGATCGCTAGGGCGATGATCCCAGGATAGCGACGAGCGAGGGCAGTGAGGGAAAAAGAAGTCAACGAACGCGATACGCACCTTATGCCCCGCGTTCACTGTTTAGCCTAAACAGTGAAACGTTGCTTTCAAAAATGTTGAGCAAACGCAAGATCCAAATAGTAAGGCGGCGTTTTCAAAAACATCGTCGCACTTTTAAGCTGTCCAAAAAAATAATTAAACCACGGTAATGTTAATGTTCAAATTACATTTGAAGTTATAAATATTTAGTAATACTTTATAAAATAATTTCGAGAAACAAGTTTAAAAAGATGAAGTTAATGAACTTGAAATGATCAATTCAAAAGTGAAATCAAAGTGAGTAATTATTACCTTATTTGGGTTAAATTTATTTTTTATATCTTTTGCACTACATTAAATGAAAACTTAAATAAATTCAATTATGGAAAGAAACGAAATATAAGTTAAAAAAATGATTAAGACTATTAGGACTCGCCTCTAAAAGTATTGGTAGTAGATGTTATTGTACTTATGCACCTTAAACGAAAAAAAATAGAAATGATTGTTTTAAGATACAAAAGAAAAAAGATATAGAAACTGAAAATATTTTGATAGTGCCCATGAGATGATTCTAAAAGTAAAACAAAATTAAGAAAAAAACATTAATGGTCATGTAAATATAATTAAAATGATAAAATAAAAATTATATAAAAACAAATCATTTTGATCATTGTGTGCGTGTTATGGCGTCCCCTCGAAGCAACGCGATGTATAGCCTGAATACAGTGAAAAGTGTGCAAAGGCCGCTACATCGGCGCACGGATGTAGTGTCAAATAAGCAAGGGTTCTCATATTAGAGACGAATGCGGGTAAAGAAATTAGTCCATGAAACTAATGAAACTAATATTCGGATATGATTTTAGACTATAGGTACTCTCAATGGCAAAATAATGGAATTAGTTGATATTATAATTTATAGAAAAATTAATATTTTATGCATTCAAGACGCTAAATGGGTTCGAGAAAAGGCTAAATTGATTGATAATTTAGGCTTTAAACTTTGGTGTAAGGGTAATTATAAATAAGAGTTTGAAAAATAATGTTGTAAAAATTAATAGAGTTGCAGATAGAATTATAGTCCTTAAGATTATCATTGATACTAAGATTTTTAATATTATAAGTGCTTACGCTACTCAAGTAGGTTTAGATACGGGGTCGAAAGATAATTTTGGAATGACTTAAAAGACTTAATACAAATGATACCTCTTGAAAAAAGAATTCTTATTGGAGAAGATTTAAATGGACATGTCGGTAGAGTGGTAGAAGACTTCATAAATACTCGTGGTGGTTACGGTTTTAGAGTAACTAATGAAGAAGGTAAAGCTATTTTAAATTTCATTTTAGCGTATGATTTTGTTATTACTAATACTTTATTCAAGAAAAGAAATGAGCATCTTATTACTTATATATCGATCTAACAAAACACAAATTGATTATTTTCTAAAGAGAGGAAGAGATCGTCGAGATTGTAAAGGTTGTAAGATCATTCTAAGTGAGAATTTAAGTACCCAACATCGTTTATTAGTTCTAGATTTTAACATGAAGAGTTGTAAAATAAAGAATACTAAGGCTTATTATCGTAAAATTAGATGGAGGAACTTAAAAGACCTCACAAAAATTATTTTTATGAGTAAAATTCAATATTTCAAAATTTGGGATATTCATGAAGAATCAAATGTTATGTGGAATGAATTAACAAACACTATTAAATAAGTAGTAAAAGATGTGTTTGGAGAATCAAAAAAAAAATTTATAAATAAAAATAGTTGGTGATGGAATAATAATATGAAAGAAAAGATAAAATATAAGAAGTTATATTATAAAAGTTAGTTTAAATGTAAAAGCTTAGAGAACTAGGAAAAATATCAAACGATCTGTAAGGAGTCTAAAAGAACAATCTGTGACGCTAAAAATTCTGCTTTTAATGATCTTTGCAATAGATTAGATATTAAGGAAGGTGAAAAATATATGTACAAACTACTTAAAGTAAAGATTTAACTCAAGTAAAGTGTATAGAAGATGAAAATCAAAAAAATAATTTTCTTAGAAAAAAATATTCAACATAGGCGGGTGAGTTATTTTGAAAAACTTTTTAATGAAGTTTCATTTTTTCGTCGCATTAGTAAAAAAGAAGTTGATGAGGCTTTAAAGAAAACCAAGGGTGGAACGTCTGTAGGACCTAATGATAACCCAATTGAAGTGTGGAAATACTTAGAAGATTTGGGAGTTTCTTGGTTTACTAAACTCTTTAAAATTATTTTAAAAACTAAAAGGATGCCTGAGGACTGGAGGAAGAGTATGTTGGTCCCTATTTTTAAGAATAAAGTGGATGCACAAGAGTGTGCAAATTATAGAGGAATTAAGTTGATGTGCTATACTTTAAAGTTATGGAAGAGGGCAATTGAACATAGGTTAAGACGCATTACAAAGATTTCTCATAAATTTGGTTTTATGTCGGGCAGGTTTACTATGGAAGTTATACATTTATTGAGAGGTTTGCTGGAGAAGTTTAGAGATAACAAGGAGAATCTACATTTGCTTTTATTGATTTAGAAAAACCTTACGATAAGGTTCCAAGAGATATCCTTTGGAGAGTTCTTGAGAAGAAGGGTGTTGATATGACTTGTATTCAAGTCATTAAACATATGTATACTAGAGCTGTTACTTGTGTTCGAACTGAAGAAGGATTGACCAAATATTTTCCTATTTCTGTTCGATTACATAAGGGAACAGTTTTAAGCCCATATCTTTTTGCTTTAGTTATGGACGGTCTTGCTGGACATCGACAGGAGCATGTACCTTGGTGTATGTTTTTTGCTGATGACATCCTTCTCGTGGATAAAATGAGAGAAAAAGCCCAGGAAAAACTTGAAATAGGGCGATCTACATTGGAGTCTAAAGGCTTTCATTTAAGTAAAACTAAAATAATAATGGAATGTAATTTTAGTAGTAGTAGCTCTAGTGACAGAAGTGTGACTTTGGGTGATCAAATTTATAAAAGATGTAAACGATTTAAATATCTCGGCTCCACTGTTCAAAGCGATGGTGATATAGATGGGGATGTTAATAGTAGAATTCAAGTTGGTTGGTTGAAGTGGAGGAATGCTTCGGGCCTTTTGTGTGATAGAAAATTTTATAAGATGGTGGTGAGACCTGCAATGCTCTATGACCCTGAATGTTGGCCATTAAAAGAGAAGCATAATAATACGTTAAGTGTTGCTGAGATGAGAATGATTAGGTGGATGAGTGGCTTCACACTTGTAGGCAAAATGTGAAATAGGGTTTNCTCCAATTCTCAAAACACATCTAGAACAACTTTCCATCTTCAACATAAAACCGCAAATAACCAACTTCTTCTGCGATTTAAAACAAATAAAATAGAGGAGCAGATGTAAAAATATGAAAACCAAGTGCTTCTAACTGTAACCAACAAACCGAGTAGATGCGGAGTTTAGGGGAAGCCAAAAAGATGAAAACCAAGTGTTTTTGGCTTAAAAAAATACATAAACATTATTTCGGTTTGTGGATCCAACCCCAACATAAAACCGCATAGATGCAGAACACCAATCGTAACCACAAATCGCAAAATATCATAACATTGTCGCGGATCAATGGAGGAGGAGAGTGAGGAGAGAAGATGAGACGAGGGAGGAAAAAGAGGAGGGAGGAGAGGAGGGAGCACGAACTTTTTATACCACAAACGATCTTCTTGACGATCGCTAGGGCGATGATCCCGGGATAGCGACGAGCGAGGGCAGTGAGGGAAAAAAGAAGTCAACAAACGCGATACGCACCTTATGCCCCGCGTTCACTGCTTAGCCTAAACAGTGAAACGTTGCTTTCAAAAATGCTAAGCAAACGCAAGATCCAAAAAAGTAAGGCGGCGTTTTCAAAAACATCGTCGCACTTTTAAGCTGTCACAAACGGTAATTAAACTACGGTAATGTTAATGTTCAAATTACATTTGAAGTTATAAATATTTAGTATTACTTTATAAAGTAATTTCGAGAAACAAGTTTAAAAAGATGAAGTTAATGAACTTGAAATGATCAATTCAAAAGTGAAATCAAAGTGAGTAATTATTACCTTATTTGGGTTAAATTTATTTTTTATATCTTTTGCACTACATTAAATGAAAACTTAAATAAATTCAATTATGGAAAGAAACGAAATATAAGTTAAAAAAATGATTAAGACTATTAGGACTCGCCTCTAAAAGTATTGGTAGTAGATGTTATTGTACTTATGCACCTTAAACGAAAAAAAATAGAAATGATTGTTTTAAGATACAAAAGAAAAAAGATATAGAAACTGAAAATATTTTGATAGTGCCCATGAGATGATTCTAAAAGTAAAACAAAATTAAGAAAAAAACATTAATGCTCAAGTAAATATAATTAAAATGATAAAATAAAAATTATATAAAACCAAATCATTTTGATCATTGTGTACGTGTTATGGCGTCCCCTCGAAGCAACGCAATGTATAGCCTGAATACAGTGAAAAGTGTGCAAAGGCCGCTACATCGGCGCCCGGATGTAGCGTCAAATAAGCAAGGATTCTCATATTAGAGACGAATGCGGGTAAAGAAATTAGTCCATGAAACTAATGAAACTAATATTCGGATATGATTTTAGACTATAGGTACTCTCAATGGCAAAATAATGGAATTAGTTGATATTATAATTTAGAGAAAAATTAATATCTTATGCATTCAAGAAGCTAAATGGGTTCGAGAAAAGGCTAAGGAGATTGATAATTTAGGCTTTAAACTTTGGTGTAAGGGTAATTATAGATAAGAGTTTGAAAAATAATGTTGCAAAAATTAATAAAGTTGCAGATAGAATTATAGCCCTTAAGATTATCATTGATACTAAGATTTTTAATATTATAAGTGCTTACGCTACTCAAATAGGTTCAGATACGGGGTCTAAAGATAATTTTGGAATAACTTAGAAGACTTAATACAATGATACCTCTTGAAAAAAGAATTCTTATTGGAGGAGATTTAAATGGACATGTCGGTAGAGTGGTAGAAGACTTCATAAATACTCGTGGTGGTTACGGTTTTAGAGTAACTAATGAAAAAAGGTAAAGTTATTTTAAATTTTATTTTAGCGTATGATTTTGTTATTACTAATACTTTATTCAAAAAAAGAGATGAGCATCTTATTACTTATATATCGATCAAATAAAACACAAATTGATTATTTTCTAAAGAGAGAAAGAGATCGTCGAGATTGTAAAGATTGTAAGGTCATTCTAAGTGAGAATTTAAGTACCCAACATCGTTTATTAGTTCTAGATTTTAACATGAAGAGTTGTAAAATAAAGAATACTAAGGCTTATTATCGTAAAATTAGATGGAGGAACTTAAAAGACCTCACAAAAATTATTTTTATGAGTAAAATTCAATATTTCAAAATTTAGGATATTCATGAAGAATCAAATGTTATGTGGAATGAATTAACAAACACTATTAAATAAATAGCAAAAGATGTGCTTGGAGAATCAAAAAAAAAATAATAAATAAAAATAGTTGGTGGTGGAATAATAATATGCAAGAAAAGATAAAATATAAGAAGTTATATTATAAAAGTTAGTTTAAATGTAAAAGCTTAGAGAACTAGGAAAAATATCAAACGATCTGCAAGGAGCCTAAAAGAACAATCTGTGACGCTAAAAATTCTGCTTTTAATGATCTTTACAATATATTAGATATTAAGGAATGTGAAAAATATATGTATAAACTAATCAAAGTAAAGATTTAACTCAAGTAAAGTGTATTGAAGATGAAAATCAAAAAAGTACTTTTCTTAGAAAAAAATATTTAACATAAGCGCGTGATTTATTTTGAAAAACTTTTTAATGAAGTTTCATTTTTTTCGTCGCATTAGTAAAAAAGAAGTTGAAGAGGCTTTAAAGAAAACCAAGGGTGGAACGTCTGTAGGACCTAATGATATCCCAATTGAAGTGTGGAAATACTTAGAAGATTTGGGAGTTTCTTGGTTTACTAAACTTTAAAATTATTTTAAAAACTAAAAGGATGCCTGAGGACTGGAGGAAGAGTATGTTGGTCCCTATTTTTAAGAATAAAGTGGATGCACAAGAGTGCAAATTATAGAGGAATTAAGTTGGTGTGCTATACTTCAAAGTTATGAGAGAGGGCAATTGAACATAGGTTAAGACGCATTACAAAGATTTCTCATAAATTTGGTTTATGTCGGGCAGGTTTACTATGGAAGCTATACATTTATTGAGAGATTTGCTGGAGAAGTTTAGAGATAACAAGGAGAATCTACATTTGATTTTTATTGATTTAGAAAAATCTTACGATAAGGTTCGAAGAGATATCCTTTGGAGAGTTCTTGACAAGAAGGGTGTTGATATGACTTGTATTCAAGTCATTAAACATATTGTATACTAGAGTTGTTACTTGTGTTCAAACTAAAGGAGGATTGACCAAATATTTTCCTATTTTTGCTTTGGAGAGTTATTGAGAAGAAAAGTGTTGATATGACTTATATTCAAGTCATTAAAGACATGATACTAGAGTTGTTACTTGTGTTCGAACTGAAGGAGGATTGACCAAATATTTTCCTATTTCTGTTCGATTACATAAGGGAACGGTTTTAAGCCCATATGTTTTTGCTTTAGTTATGGACGGTCTTGCTGAACATCGACAGGAGCATTTACCTTGGTGTATGTTTTTTGTTGATGACATCCTTCTCGTGGATAAAATGAGAGAAAAAGCCCAAGAAAAATTTGAAATAAAGCGATCTACATTGGAGTCTAAAGGCTTTCATTTAAGTAAAACTAAAATTGAATACATGGAATGTAATTTTAGTAGTAGTAGCTCTAGTGATAGAAGTATGACTTTGGGTGATCAAATTTATAAAAGATGTGAACGATTTAAATATCTCGGGTCCACGGTGACTTTGGGTGATCAAATTATTAAAAGGTGTGAACGATTTAGATATCTTGGGTCCGTTATCCAAAGCGATGGTGATATAGATGGGGATGTTAATAGTAGAATTCAAGTTGGTTGGTTGAAGTTGAGGAATTGGTGAATATAGATGGGGATGTTAATAGTAGAATTCAAGTTGGTTGGTTGAAGTGGAGGAATGCCTCGGGCCTTTTGTGTGATAGAAAATTTTATAAGACGGTGGTGAGACCTGCAATGCTCTACGACCCTGAATGTTGGACAAGGAAAATTTTATAAGACGGCGGTGAGACCTGCAATGCTCTATGGCGCTGAATGTTGGCCTTCAAAGAGAAGCATAATAATAAGTTAAGTGTTGCCGAGATGAGAATAATTAGGTGGATGAGTGGAGAGAAGCATAATAATAAGTTAAGTGTTGCTGAGATGAGAATGATTAGGTGGATGAGTGGCTTCACACTTGTAGCCAAAATGTGAATATCTATGCTAGGGTTTGTGTAGCTCCTGTGACGAACAAAATTAGAGAAAGTCGTTTTAGATGGTTTGGTCACGTTAAACGTCGACCATCTGATGCTCCGATTAGGAAAGTAGATGTTTTAGATTTAACTTGAGTTAAGAAAGGCAGAGGTAGACCTAGGAAGACTTGGGCTTATTGTATAAAAAATGATTTTAATTTATTAGAAGTAAATGAAAGTATGACACTAAATAAGACACAATGGAGAAAAAGGATTCATGTAGCCGACCCCATGTAGTGGGATTAAGGCTTTGTCGTTGTTNATCCTGGCCTTATTTATGCACTTTGCCAACTTTCTGGAGTGGAAGCTGGAGAGGAAGAATGGGTTCACCCTACGAAACCCATTAGTAAATCCAATGTGAAAATTTATGTATCCTATGAGAAATGGAGAACTTGAAGTAGAAGTGAAGAACCTTCTACTAGTAGAGATGTCCCCTCTACAAGTTATGACCTTCATCCTCCTTCTAGTTCCCCTACCCTCTCTGATTTGATGAATGAGTTGACCTTACAGAGGAAGAGTATAGATTTGATAAATGAAAGGATTGAAGGTTTAGAACGTTGACACGATTACGATAGTAAGTACCTGCAGAGGCATTAAAATTTTGAGGTAGCCTATTATGAAGCTCAGGCCCGACACTACAGAGGTGAACCTGATGTTACGTTTCCTGAATGCCCTCGTNACCTTCTACTAGTAGAGATGTCCCCTCTACAAGTTATGACCTTCCTCCTCCTTCTAGCTCCCCTACCCTGACGGACTTGATGAATGAGTTGACCTTGCAGAGGAAGAGTATATATTTGATAAATGAAAGGATTGGAGATTTAGAACGCCGACATAATTATGATAGTGAGTACCTTCAGAGGCATTCTGATTTTGAGATAGCTTATTATGATGCTCAGGCTCGATACTACAGATGTGAACATGATGTTACATTTCCTGAATGCCCTCGTTATACTCAATATCAACCCAATCCACCTGCTGAGCAAAGCGACAATGATATAGCATGGGATTTTGATATTTGAAGGAAACTGATATATTTGTATTTTTATTTTTGTAATTTGTGAAATGTGGACAATTATTATTTGTACTTTTAATGCTTATGTTGATTTAGACACTTTCTAATTATTATTTTAAATGTTTAATATGGTAGTAGAAATGTGCATGTGCAGCTTGTAGATGTTGCTCAGTGCTATGTGGATTGTAATGTGATGTGATGTTTATTTTCATTTTAGTACTTTTGTCTTTTGTTTTGTATTATGGTTGTGTTAGAAAATGTTGTATTTGTTTAATGTTTTAGTTTTATACTTATTTCAAAATTTCATTTCCCAGAAATTTCTCTAATGATTTATATGTGTAGAAAGCTCCTAATATTACCGACCAGGTGAAGTAGAAATTTTAAGAAGACCTGCAAAAATTTCAGAATTATGAAAATGCCTAAAGTGCTGAGGTATGATTTATATTTAGAGTTTTTTCTTTCCACCTGTATTATCTCATATTTAAAAATTTAAGTTTGGGGGAAGGAAGAAAAAGATTAACTATTAGATTCCTCTATTTAATTATTTTAAAAA
Organism: Phalaenopsis hybrid cultivar; assembly: GCA_002079205.1. Taxonomy (NCBI): domain Eukaryota; kingdom Viridiplantae; phylum Streptophyta; class Magnoliopsida; order Asparagales; family Orchidaceae; genus Phalaenopsis; species Phalaenopsis hybrid cultivar. The sequence goes on along the minus strand of JXCR01125741.1, from coordinate 35,741 downwards.
ATTATTTATATGATTTTATGTAGTGAATTTAATTCAGGTAACTATTTTTTTTTGTAAATATTTAAATATTTTGGTAGATTTAAAGGAATATTTTTGTAATGAAAATTAATTTTGTGACTTAAGATGTTTAGTATAAGAGAATAAGATTATAGTCAACTATTTAAAGTAAAGGAAACTATATTTTAAAATATTAAAAATTTGAAAATTCATTTGAGAAGAAAAGATTGGGATTCAATGAGGTAAAAACTATGAAATATCTATAAGGTAAAGGAATACTTTGAGTTTCAAATTTAGGGAAAGAAAAGTGAAGTTCAAAATCATTAAAGGCTATCCAGATATAGTAATCCTCACTTAGAAAAAAAGAAAAAGAAAGGATTGAAAAAAAAACAATCCCTGAAGAAAGGAAAAATATATAGGATTGAAAGCAATCCAAATGAAAAAGAGAAAAGAAAGAAAAATATTATATAGAAGTGAGGAGAAGCTTGAGGATATGCCTAATAAAAAATTGGCTTCACTAGACCTACCTAAAAGGAAAACCTAAGCACATTCCTAAACTTATATTTATGAATAGATCTTTTACTAGTAGAGTTTTCATGAAATTCCTATCATTTGAATATTCTAAGTGACTTAATTTTGCAATCTATAGTCATTCTTGAAATGAATAGAAGACTAGAACTCTTAAACTTGATGACTAGATAATCTTGTGGCTACGGAGTTAATTCAATTACTTAATTTTTTCCTGAAAATCTCACTAAGAAATTTATTTAAATTAAACTGATAGTAATTCTAAATTAAAACTTTAGTACATTAGATCATAACCTTTATATAGTACTAAAATTACTTGAGGACAAGTAATAGTTAAGTTTGGGGGATTTTGACCCGAAGAAAATATGTTGAGATTTTCATACCTCTTTTACACTGTTTTTGATGATATTGCACTTTAAAGAAAGGTATTTTTGATGTTTTGTTGCAGGAATGATGAATTAGAGTCAATGGAGCAAAAAGATGTAAAAAGGAGCAGATTTAGAGAAAAAAGGACCAAAATGTGGAGATTTGAACTAGGGCGCCAACGACGCCATCGACGCCGCCGACGGCGAGCTTTTCCTGAGGCTGTAGAACAAAGTTTTCAGAAGGCCACCGACGGCGCCATCGAGGCCGCTGACAGCAAGATCAACGGTTATGTGTACTTGTGCAATGGATAAGGCCAAATTTTGGAGGGGTGCTTAAGTAACTCTTGGGAAAACTCATCCACATCATTAAAGAGAGAAGGAGAGGAGGTGGTGAGAGCTCGAGAGAGCGTGGAGGTTAGAAAGGTTCCATTAGAGTGAAGAGATTGTGAGGAATTCTTCGAGAGATTGTAAGAGTGGATGGAAAGTGAGAGATTTCTTCTTCCTTGCTATTTCAAATAGAAGTTCTGTGTGCTGTAAAGAAAGGAAGAGATTCAGAGGAACTTTAAGGAGTTTACTTGGGGAGAAATTAGATATAAGTTTATTTATTTATTATAGTTTGTATGACTTTGAATTTATATATGAATTTCGAGTTTTGTTGCACTTTTTCCATAAGATCTGAGTAGTTTTCTCTATCTTTTTCCTTGTCTCGAGATTTATGAAATGATGATTTAAATTGGTGAAACCATGAAAATGTTTAAGAAATTGTGATGATCTTTTCATTAATTTACTTTCAATCTTGCATGAAAATGTTTAAGAAATTGTGATGATCTTTTCACTTTGATCTTAATTTACTTTCAATCTGCCCAATTAGAAAATGTTTAAGAAATTGTGATGATCTTTTCACTTCGATCTTCATTTACTTTCAATCTGGCTGAAAATGTTTAAGAAATTGTGATGATATTTTCACTTCGATCTTAATTTACTTTCAATCTGGCTAGTTTAAGAAATTGTGATGATCTTTTCACTTCAATCTTAATTTACTTTCAATCTGGCCAATTATTTTCTCCTTATCTTGAGATTTGTGAAATGGTGATTTGAATTGGTGAAGCCACGAAAATGTTTAAGAATTTGTGATGATCTTTTCACTTCAATCTTAATTTACTTTCAATCTGGCCAATTGATTTGTTAAATTATGTTACTTTCAATCTGGCCCAATTGATTTGTTAAAATATGTTGAGTTTTACAACTAAAGTGAATAATTGGCAAAACCATGAAAATGTTTTTGGTAATTTGAATTGGTGAAGCCATGAAAATGTTAAAGAAATTGTGATGATCTTTTCACTTCAATCTTAATTTATTGGAGCCATGAAAATTTTAAAAAAATTATGATGATCTTTTCACTTCGATCTTAATTTACATGAAGCCATGAAAATGTTTGAGAAATTGTGATGATCTTTTCACTTCGATCTTAATTTACTTTCAAATCTGGCCAATTGATTTGTTAAAATATGTTGAGTTTTACAACTAAAGTGAAGATTACATTCAAGGTTCAGGGAGGTCAAAGCCCTTGGAATNAAAAAACAAATTCGAATGAGCTTAACATGAACAAGTACCAAATCTTGCTCCATTTTGTGGAGAAGAGTGCATAAAGTGATGATCATGCACATTTGTTACGCAATCTATAAGTTTTTGTTTGGATTGATGTTCTTCGTGTATATTTAACTGACATCAACGACAACAAAAGATATCTGATGAGTCAAAAAATAAGGAAAAAAAAGTCATAATGTGTTTTCATATGACTATCTGTTGTAATAATGTTCTTAACCAGATCTTTGTCTTGACCTAGACATCAGACCACTTAGCCCTCATCCAAGAACAACGGATGTGTGTTGCCATCTGAAGCTATTCATGTACACTAGAATGCTACGGAAAAATCAAAGTGAAAATTGTCTTTTTTTTCCAACTAGTACCAAGCTTCAACAGGCTTGGAAGAAAATATTTATGATATTAAAACCATCAAGAACCAAATCTCTCAAATTCTCAAACGCATCAAGAACATCATACAACAAGTACCTAATCTCTCCAATTCTCAAAACACATCTAGAACAACTTTCCATCTTCAACATAAAACCGCAAATAACCAACTTCTTCTCCTATTTAAAACAAATAAAATAGAGGAGCAGATGTAAAAATATGAAAATCAAGCGCTTCTAACTGTAACCAACAAACCGAGTAGATGCGGAGTTTGGGGGAAGCCACAAAGATGAAAACCAAGTGTTTTTGGCTTAAAAAAATACAGAAACATTATTTCGGTTTGTGGATCCAACCCCAACATAAAACCGCATAGATGCAGAACACCAATCGTAACCACAAATCGCAAAATATCATAACATTGTCGCGGATCAATGGAGGAGGAGAATGAGGAGAGAAGATGAGACGAGGGAGGAAAAAGAAGAGGGAGGAGAGGAGGGAGCACAAACTTTTTATACCACAAACGATCTTCTTGACGATCGCTAGGGCGATGATCCCAGGATAGCGACGAGCGAGGGCAGTGAGGGAAAAAGAAGTCAACGAACGCGATACGCACCTTATGCCCCGCGTTCACTGTTTAGCCTAAACAGTGAAACGTTGCTTTCAAAAATGTTGAGCAAACGCAAGATCCAAATAGTAAGGCGGCGTTTTCAAAAACATCGTCGCACTTTTAAGCTGTCCAAAAAAATAATTAAACCACGGTAATGTTAATGTTCAAATTACATTTGAAGTTATAAATATTTAGTAATACTTTATAAAATAATTTCGAGAAACAAGTTTAAAAAGATGAAGTTAATGAACTTGAAATGATCAATTCAAAAGTGAAATCAAAGTGAGTAATTATTACCTTATTTGGGTTAAATTTATTTTTTATATTTTTTGCACTACATCAAATGAAAACTTAAATAAATTCAATTATGGAAAGAAACGAAATATAAGTTAAAAAAATGATTAAGACTATTAGGACTCGCCTCTAAAAGTATTGGTAGTAGATGTTATTGTACTTATGCACCTTAAACGAAAAAAAATAGAAATGATTGTTTTAAGATACAAAAGAAAAAAGATATAGAAACTGAAAATATTTTGATAGTGCCCATGAGATGATTCTAAAAGTAAAACAAAATTAAGAAAAAAACATTAATGGTCATGTAAATATAATTAAAATGATAAAATAAAAATTATATAAAACCAAATCATTTTGATCATTGTGTACGTGTTATGGCGTCCCCTCGAAGCAACGCAATGTATAGCCTGAATACAGTGAAAAGTGTGCAAAGGCCGCTACATCGGCGCCCGGATGTAGCGTCAAATAAGCAAGGATTCTCATATTAGAGACGAATGCGGGTAAAGAAATTAGTCCATGAAACTAATGAAACTAATATTCGGATATGATTTTAGACTATAGGTACTCTCAATGGCAAAATAATGGAATTAGTTGATATTATAATTTAGAGAAAAATTAATATCTTATGCATTCAAGAAGCTAAATGGGTTCGAGAAAAGGCTAAGGAGATTGATAATTTAGGCTTTAAACTTTGGTGTAAGGGTAATTATAGATAAGAGTTTGAAAAATAATGTTGCAAAAATTAATAAAGTTGCAGATAGAATTATAGCCCTTAAGATTATCATTGATACTAAGATTTTTAATATTATAAGTGCTTACGCTACTCAAATAGGTTCAGATACGGGGTCTAAAGATAATTTTGGAATAACTTAGAAGACTTAATACAATGATACCTCTTGAAAAAAGAATTCTTATTGGAGGAGATTTAAATGGACATGTCGGTAGAGTGGTAGAAGACTTCATAAATACTCGTGGTGGTTACGGTTTTAGAGTAACTAATGAAAAAAGGTAAAGTTATTTTAAATTTTATTTTAGCGTATGATTTTGTTATTACTAATACTTTATTCAAAAAAAGAGATGAGCATCTTATTACTTATATATCGATCAAATAAAACACAAATTGATTATTTTCTAAAGAGAGAAAGAGATCGTCGAGATTGTAAAGATTGTAAGGTCATTCTAAGTGAGAATTTAAGTACCCAACATCGTTTATTAGTTCTAGATTTTAACATGAAGAGTTGTAAAATAAAGAATACTAAGGCTTATTATCGTAAAATTAGATGGAGGAACTTAAAAGACCTCACAAAAATTATTTTTATGAGTAAAATTCAATATTTCAAAATTTAGGATATTCATGAAGAATCAAATGTTATGTGGAATGAATTAACAAACACTATTAAATAAATAGCAAAAGATGTGCTTGGAGAATCAAAAAAAAAATAATAAATAAAAATAGTTGGTGGTGGAATAATAATATGCAAGAAAAGATAAAATATAAGAAGTTATATTATAAAAGTTAGTTTAAATGTAAAAGCTTAGAGAACTAGGAAAAATATCAAACGATCTGCAAGGAGCCTAAAAGAACAATCTGTGACGCTAAAAATTCTGCTTTTAATGATCTTTACAATATATTAGATATTAAGGAATGTGAAAAATATATGTATAAACTAATCAAAGTAAAGATTTAACTCAAGTAAAGTGTATTGAAGATGAAAATCAAAAAAGTACTTTTCTTAGAAAAAAATATTTAACATAAGCGCGTGATTTATTTTGAAAAACTTTTTAATGAAGTTTCATTTTTTTCGTCGCATTAGTAAAAAAGAAGTTGAAGAGGCTTTAAAGAAAACCAAGGGTGGAACGTCTGTAGGACCTAATGATATCCCAATTGAAGTGTGGAAATACTTAGAAGATTTGGGAGTTTCTTGGTTTACTAAACTTTAAAATTATTTTAAAAACTAAAAGGATGCCTGAGGACTGGAGGAAGAGTATGTTGGTCCCTATTTTTAAGAATAAAGTGGATGCACAAGAGTGCAAATTATAGAGGAATTAAGTTGGTGTGCTATACTTCAAAGTTATGAGAGAGGGCAATTGAACATAGGTTAAGACGCATTACAAAGATTTCTCATAAATTTGGTTTATGTCGGGCAGGTTTACTATGGAAGCTATACATTTATTGAGAGATTTGCTGGAGAAGTTTAGAGATAACAAGGAGAATCTACATTTGATTTTTATTGATTTAGAAAAATCTTACGATAAGGTTCGAAGAGATATCCTTTGGAGAGTTCTTGACAAGAAGGGTGTTGATATGACTTGTATTCAAGTCATTAAACATATGTATACTAGAGTTGTTACTTGTGTTCGAACTGAAGGAGGATTGACCAAATATTTTCCTATTTCTGTTCGATTACATAAGGGAACGGTTTTAAGCCCATATGTTTTTGCTTTAGTTATGGACGGTCTTGCTGAACATCGACAGGAGCATTTACCTTGGTGTATGTTTTTTGTTGATGACATCCTTCTCGTGGATAAAATGAGAGAAAAAGCCCAAGAAAAATTTGAAATAAAGCGATCTACATTGGAGTCTAAAGGCTTTCATTTAAGTAAAACTAAAATTGAATACATGGAATGTAATTTTAGTAGTAGTAGCTCTAGTGATAGAAGTATGACTTTGGGTGATCAAATTTATAAAAGATGTGAACGATTTAAATATCTCGGGTCCACTGTTCAAAGCGATGGTGATATAGATGGGGATGTTAATAGTAGAATTCAAGTTGGTTGGTTGAAGTGGAGGAATGCCTCGGGCCTTTTGTGTGATAGAAAATTTTATAAGACGGTGGTGAGACCTGCAATGCTCTACGACCCTGAATGTTGGACATTAAAAGAGAAGCATAATAATAAGTTAAGTGTTGCTGAGATGAGAATGATTAGGTGGATGAGTGGCTTCACACTTGTAGCCAAAATGTGAATATCTATGCTAGGGTTTGTGTAGCTCCTGTGACGAACAAAATTAGAGAAAGTCGTTTTAGATGGTTTGGTCACGTTAAACGTCGACCATCTGATGCTCCGATTAGGAAAGTAGATGTTTTAGATTTAACTTGAGTTAAGAAAGGCAGAGGTAGACCTAGGAAGACTTGGGCTTATTGTATAAAAAATGATTTTAATTTATTAGAAGTAAATGAAAGTATGACACTAAATAAGACACAATGGAGAAAAAGGATTCATGTAGCCGACCCCATGTAGTGGGATTAAGGCTTTGTCGTTGTTGTTGTTGTTGTTGTATAAAAATAAAAAACGCAAAACTTACTTTATGAACAACACATTTCTTTAAACATCCATGTTATGCATTTGCATAAAGATTTAATGCATAATAAAATAAAATTTACTCACTAAATTGTTTAAAAGTAACATACAATTTAAAGGTTTTTTCAGAGAAATATGTGATAGATAGGATGAGAATGTTTACAAAAGAAGACGAATAGTTTTTTTTTTTTTTATGCAAAAGCCCAAGGGCTGATATATTAAAGATAATGATACAAATATATTTGTATGGGTGGGCCTAAACACCCAACCCACACGGTACAACACACACTAACAAATGTTAAAGATAGGTACATATAGAAATAAAAAGAAACCTAAAAACCACCCGAGCGCTGAAAATGTGTAAGTCATCCCAATCTAGTCTTGCCCTGGCTCTAGCTCTCGATAGGGATCCAGCTAGCAGATTGGTAAGGTGCTGACAATTACCCGTATTAACCAAAATATCATCCATAAGACTCCTGAGCTCTAGTAGATCTTCATTCTTCTTCTTCCTCATGGAAGTGTAAACCTGTCATTCCTCCTCCGAAGAATCCGCCTGATGGGGTAGAGCTGAAGCAGAAGGATTACCAACAGTAGTACCCACAATAGCTTCTACAATATGTGAAGTATGAGTTGCTGCTACACCAGATACTTCTTGAAGAAGTGGAGCTACGAGGCTCTCCTGATTATCAGTCTGAACATTATCATTTATAGGTAATAGTCCATCAGTATTGTTTTGTATGAAGTTTGTAGGTGCCAACATCGCATCACTCGCAGTAACAGTAACAGCAGTGTCATGGGAGGGTCCTCAGGTGCAACAGACACTCCTGTCTGGTAGTATCCTCCTAAGGTGGAACTAAAATGTCCAAAGCAGTGGGGTTAGACCCATCCTTGTTCACTTGAACCTTAGATTTCAAATTAGAATGAAATTTGTGGCACTTAGCAAGGATATGACCAAACATCTTACATTGGGTACAATATGGGGGTTTGTGTTCCATGACAATTTGTTGTAAATATCCAATATGGGTTGTGCCCAGCCAGACTTCAGTAACATCAGGTAAAGTAAAATCCATTTCCACAAGTATTCTGGCCACCGAGGGTCTGATTAGGTTGAAAGTAGGCAGATTTAGTTTCAAAGGATCCTGAAGGATAGCCCTAATAGAGTAGAGAACTTGATGGTGAAAAAAATGTAGCTTGAGACTAGATAAACTAAACCATACCGGTATAGTAGGAGTTTCATGATTTGGGTCAAAATTAGGAGACCACTTGAGTAACTTCATTGATTTGCCTTCGATATTAAGAAATTTCTTGGAGAAAATTATGGTGTAGTTTTCGGCCACTGTTAGTTGGATCAACACATGTCTCTTATCCATGAGTCCCACTTTCCAGTTGTCTACTAGCTTAAGATCTTCAACACACTTTCTGATAGTATCCATAGGAGGGTGTCCCCACTGAAATTTTCCAATAAGAACAAACTTGAATTTTTCCGTCAGGGTAGGAATTTTTTATTCAGAGAAAAAGATTACTTCTTTTCCACCTTTCCTACTTCCCTTCTTAATAAAAGAACGATCATCTGTGCCCTCACGAGATTCCTTTTAACTTGGGGGGAATCCCACTGCGGACTCCACATGAGGGTTACCCACCACGCGGGCAAAGAAGACTTTGTCCTGCTCAACCAAACAAGGAGGCACCATCAGAACAAGGAGAGTTGTCGACGTTGTTATACAGTGAAGAACAGTGAATGACGAGCGAAAAGACAAACGTGTCGAGCGACTCTGCCAGAAGCGAACGCGTCATCGTTGAGACGAGCCGACGAAGATGAGCGTGAAGGGAATTCAACATCTTGCCCTAGTCGTTCGAAGGAAGGGAGGATGTGAGTAGCTTCATGTGTGAAGGTGGAGAACCGATTGAGCCTTGAAGCGAAGAACCAGCTCAACAAACCCTAGTCGAGCGGCTCTGATGCGGGTGTCGTAACAGGAAGGAGGAAGAGAAGAGAGGTTGCGTAGTGATGAAAGATAGTAGTCTATTTATTACTAAATTTTTTTTCATTTTAATATTGTACATGTTATTCTAATATGTACTAGATAATGNGGGGTTTGTGTTCCATGACAATTTGTTGTAAATATCCAATATGGGTTGTGCCCAGCCAGACTTCAGTAACATAAGGTAAAGTAATATCCATTTCCACAAGTATTTTGGTCACCGAGGGTCTGATTAGGCTGAAAGTAGGCAGATCTAGTTTCAAAGGATCCTCAAGGATAGCCCTAATAGAGTAGAGAACTTGATGGTGAAAAAAATGCAGCTTGAGACTAGATAAACTAAATCATACCGGTACAGTGGGAATTTCATGATTTGGGTCAAAATTAGGAGACCACTTGAGTAACTTCATTGATTTGCCTTCGATATTAAGAAATTTCTTGGAGAAAATTATGGTGTAGTTTTCAGTCACTGTTAGTTGGATCAACACATGTCTTTTATCCATGAGTCCCACTTTCCAGTTGCCTACTAGCTTAAGATCTTCAACACACTTTCTGATAATATCCATAGGAGGGTGCCCCCACTGAAATTTTTCAATAAGAACAAACCTGAATTTTTCCGTCAGGGTAGGAATTTTTATTCAGAGAAAAAGATTCCACCTTTCCTACTTCCCTTCTTAATAAAAGGACAATCATCTGTGCTCTCACGAGATTCCTTTTAACTTGGGAGAAATCCCACTGCGGACTCCACATGAGGGTTACCCACCACACGGGCAAAGGAGACTTTGTCCGGCTCAACCAAACAAGGAGGCACCATCAGAGCAAGGAGAGTTGTCGACGTTGTTATACAGTGAAGAACAGTGAATGACGAGCGGCTCTGTCGCAGACACCAGAGGCCGAAGACGAACATGTCGAGCGACTCTGTCAGAAGCGAACGCGTCATCGTTGAGACGAGCCGACGAAGACGAGCGTGAAGGGAATTCAACGTCTTGCCCTAGTCGTTCGAAGGAAGGGAGGATGCGAGTAGCTTCATGTGTGAAAGTGGAGAACCGATTGAGCCTTGAAGCGAAGAACCAGCTCAACAAACCCTAGTCGAGCGGCTCTGATGCGGGTGTCGTAACAGGAAGGAGGAAGAGAAGAGAGGTTGCGTAGTGATGAAAGATAGTAGTCTATTTATTACTAAATTTTTTTTCATTTTAATTTTTTACATGTTATTCTAATATGTACTAGATAATCATATGATTTTGTTAGAAGATTCATTATATGTTTATATGAAGTTAAAGCCTCCTTCTTATAAGAATATTATTATGAATCATTGTTAATATTTAGAATTATCTTTCACCAATCCATCGTTTGTTCCAGCCTTTGTTAATTCTAAATTCTAAGGCATGGTGATGACATATTGAATAAACAATTGTGATAAATAATAAGAAATTTTATAACAAAAAACATAAAACAACATTATTATAATATTTTTAATAATTTAAAGATAAATTATTGATTTTTATAAAATTTGAGTATATTTTAAACAAATTGGCTCACCAGCTAATAAGTTAATTTTGGGTAAGTTTGGGTGTGAATTATTCACCAGCCAATTATCAAGTCAAGCCCCAGCCAACTGACAATTAAGCTTGGCTCAATTGCAACCCTTGCAATAGCTACCAAAAGGTCTTCCATGGCCAGCATCTCACTATTAAATAAGGTCAAAGCTTCTTATAGACAAGCTATCCTCTTGCGACGTCCATAATATTAAACAATTGTGTCAGAATGTTCTCTTAAACNTGGCCAGCATCTCACTATTAAATAAGGTCAAAGCTTCTTATAGACAAGCTATCCTCTTGCGACGTCCATAATCTTAAACAATTGTGTCAGAATGTTCTCTTAAATTTAGCAAAAGAAGTAATGACTGTCAAGGCAAGCAAGTGAATCACAAGAGGACAAACTCTTTTAATAAACAATAGGTTGTGCTTCAATGCAACAATAATGTTAAGCAAGGAAACAATAGCTTTGAAAGAAAACATGAATAGATAAAATCCTAAACCATTATGATGGCTTCACCTTTGCAATCTCCTCTGAGAAAGCCCTATTTGACAAAGGTCGTCTATTTTCCTCATCTCTTCAATAGGAAGTAAAGATTTCACTGTCATCACAATATGTATGAACTCATTGGCATCTACTTCTTATACGGTTGATCTTAACGACCACAAAACCACTACCTATCTCCTCACTATAAAACATGAGAATCAAGTGTTGCTCAACATTAGGGTTTTTTTCTAATAAAGTATTTTATTGCTGCCCTAACATCCTCATAACTTCATTCTTGAACTCTGAAAGTTTTTTGGCCACAAATTATTGTGTTTCATGAACACAAATGTGTCCCTGCCACTACGATCACTATGTCGGTAGATAAACTTTTAGTTTGTGACATATCCAAACTCATGGTACCATAAAACATGTTGAATCAAGATATGCAATGTGTACACACCACAAAGGCAAAACACATAAGATGAGAGACAAAGAGAGAGCCATTAAGTTAAAAATCATTTCTAGGTCTCCTTTAGTCCAACTTTGAGTCTCTATTTATAAATTTTTAAGAAGACATTGACATATTTACAAGATTTGAAAAATATTTATCAAAAAAATACACAGGCACATTATAAATATATATATATACCATACATCACGTGGCTAAATCATATCAAACATTTTTTGTTATGCAAAACATTGGACCTAAGGGTGAATTGCAAATATCAAAGCAGTCCACTAAGTAATACATCAGCTTTGAGTTAATCAGNAAATCCACATAGTTTAAATATAAAGTGATTAGAAATCTAATGTAAATTAGGATTAAATTTTAATGTCTACACTCTACTAATTTTGTAAACATGGTGTCTTCTCTTGCCCTCCTTCCCACTCTAGCCTACAACTACAGCATTAGAATGCATTTAAACCGAAAGAATCAAAAATATAAATCCACTACTTTAAAATATAAAATGAATAGAAAGTTGAGCGATCACTACAAAGCTCTATCATAAACGTATTACATGATTGATATTGCAAAAGGCGAAAGATGATGGATGATATTTAAGTAGCTTTATATTTCTCTTAAGTCGAGGGTTATGACTTGTATCTTAGTATGGCAATAGAAGTTTTGTCAAAAATAAACTTTTGACCATTTTGTCAAACAAAATAAACATCAGGGAACTTGGGATAACTACATGTATCAAAGAGTACAAGACCTGGCAGCAATATAGCTAAAAACTGAGAAAGGTAGAGTTTGACAAGTGAAATATAGTTTTCCTTTTTTTTTAATGCAAAAGTTTTTTATCAGACTGATAAGGCTCAAGGCAATATCAAGTAGAGACTAATTCAGGGAGAAAGATATTTTTTAGCTTATTACTCATTTAACACATCCAAACTTTATAAGCTTAGAGAGTATTGTCATGAAAAATAAGTAACCCGGACATAAACACTGCAAATCACGTATAAGTGGACAAATGAATGTCACACATTCAAGATACAGTATTTTTTAAACATAATTAATTGTGTCGAAAAAAGTCTTCTTGAAAATTTAAAATTAAACAAAAAAAAGGTCAACAAACATTATGCATCTTAACCACCAACATATCAAGCTAGATGATCCAAAATACAACCATATATCATGTAAATAAACAGCCAAGATTAAAAAAAATGATCCTACATGCCACAACAAATCGCTAGATAACCATCATTCATCCAAAGTAGAATAAAATGCAAGTAAACCAAAACAAAAAAATTATCACATAAAACGGTGATCATGATACGAATGCTCTCNGCCACAACAAATCGCTAGATAACCATCATTCATCCAAAGTAGAATAAAATGCAAGTAAACCAAAACAAAAAATTTATCACATAAAACGGTGATCATGATACAAATGTTCTTGCCTTAGATATCGCCTTCAAATCAGGTCGCTTTGATGCTCTTTTGATATCTATATCATTTTTTGGCACCTGCATGAGTACAAGTTATCGGAAATACCAAATTAATCAACAAACACAAACTCTTTATTTACATGTTCACATGCTACAACGGGCCTGAACTGTACAGGAACATGCTAGAATTCTACAGCGCAATTCAATGAAGTATTGATTATCTGAGGAACAAAAATTTCACATAATAAATTAACTGACGGAAAAAATCACAGCCAAGAATTTAGCAAAGAATATATTGAGTAAATGCAAAACTATGGAATAACAACAACCAAGAGAAACAAAACTATTTCAAGAAAGTTTTTTTGGGAAAAATTTTGAAAAAAAATCCCACATAGGAACTAAGTCAAAAATTAAATAATCATACTTAAATAAACAAAATATTGAAAATATTACAAAACTTTGAACTAAGTTAAAAAACATCTAATTAGTGGTTCAATAGCCAAAGTCCTGAAATTTTTTTTTGAATTAGCAATCAAGAGTAGAAGCCTTATGGAACCATGGAAGAACATAACAAAAGACTAAATAAAAGTGTGTGTGTGTGNTACAAAACTTTGAACTAAGTTAAAAAACATCTAATTAGTGGTTCAATAGCCAAAGTCCTGAAATTTTTTTTTTGAATTAGCAATCAAGAGTAGAAGCCTTATGGAACCATGGAAGAACATAGCAAAAGACTAAATAAAAGTTTGTGTGTGTGTGTGCGCGTGTGTGTGTGGGTGGGTGGGTGGGTGTGCGCGTGTGTGCGTGTGTGCGTGTGGGTGGGTGTGTGTGTGTGAGAGAGAGAAACACCTTCTTAGTGTTTTCATTCTATGAAATTTGAAGTCACCTTTCCTATCTTTTCATGAAATTCTCNGTGTGTGGGTGGGTGGGTGGGTGTGTGTGTGTGCGCGTGTGTGCATGTGGGTGCGTGGGTGGGTGTGTGTGTGAGAGAGAAACACCTTAGTGTTTTCATTCTATGAAATTTGAAGTCACATTTCCTATCTTTTCATGAAATTCTTAAGTATTCCTCGAGCAAAGTATTAACTTTTAATAATTTAAGATGACCTCAAAATATTTTAGGTTTACGCGAGGTCAAAAATATATAAAGCGTGAATCACGGGCGAGTCAACCATCTTGATTGTGACACAATCTAGATAGCTCGAGACGCCTCGTTGCTTTTCCTGTAACGCATCCAAGCATCTAGCAACCATTGTCCATTTCTATACCTAAGTCATCTTCGCTCTCATAATCTCAGCTTAACCGTAGCCTCCCCAACAATAGCAAGCACCTAATCCATAATCTTCATAATCTGAGCTCGGCCCCAAAGGAAAATACTCCAACCCTCTCTCTTCTAAGAAAACTCAACCCAAGAAAGCAACATTTTGATTAATTAATCAAATTTAATTTCAAGTTTAAAGCTCACAAGACAGCTGTTTAATATAAAAAAAATTGTCTAAGGAAAATATTTTAGTAAAATACTTAAGAATAAGTAAATAAAAAAATATTAAGAAATCACATCACTAAAAAAACAAACTATAATTTTTAAATATTTTCAATAACATATATTAGACCCTTTAATTTAATATATTTAAGTGTATTGTATATTAATATTTCTTAAAATAAATGGGCTCATACAATCGCAATNTAAAAAAACAAACTATAATTTTTAAATATTTTCAATAACATATATTAGACCCTTTAATTTAATATATTTAAGCGTATTGTATATTAATATTTCTTAAAATAAATGGGCTCATACAATCGCAAGNATTCTAGAAAAGGTCAGGTTTATGTTAGCACTTGCCAAGCATTATACATAGCAAACATCGGTCAAGGTTCACTTCAAGCACTATCACGTGAGATCGTGCTCTTTAATGTTCTTCATGTGCCAAATCTTGCTCACAATTTTCTTTCCATCATTAAACTTCTGAAAATCACAGCTCTCTCTTCCTTGATGCTTCCAGTTTCAAGCTCAATGACCGGGCAACTCACCAAATGATTCCTAAAGGACCTTTTCATAAAGGGACATAACATATCTCATACTTGTAGCTGCCTTTTCACAATGCAAAAAAGCATGCTTTTCTTTCTAATTTAAACTCCAAAATGGTGTGGCATCGTCCTTTAAACACCAAACAGATCTACAGTATCAATTATTACATAGGAATTCTCTTTTAATGCATTTCTACATTGACTAATAAATGTAATTCATGTCAACTTGAATTATTGACCTCTGATGAATGTGAATCATCCCCAATTAAATCTACTCAAGATTACCATTATTATATATCATTTATAGAGGATTTTTCAAAATATTGTTGGGTTTATCTTCTGACGAACAAATCTGAGACAACAAAAATTTGTTCAATTTCAAATTATAGTTGAAAAATTACAAACAGCTCTCAAATATGGTGTACAGATGGTGTTGTAGAATTTAATAGCATCTATCTTTAAAACATATACTCAACAACAAAATAGGATTGTTGAGCGCAAACACAGAAATCTTACTGAAATCGTTCACACCATATTGAAGTTTAGTTGCTACGTAATACTTGGGTTGATACCCCCTCCACATACAACAGTTTATTTCATCAATTGTCAACCATCAAATCATCTCATTTTAATCCCCTTCCAAAATCTATTCCATAGAGAACCTTAATATCTACATTTTCGAGTTCTCAATAGCAAGTGTTATGCTTAGCTTCCTCATTAATTACCAAATGTCCTTTTATGGAACTGCATCAAATGAAAAATATGGGTGGGGTTTTCTCTTTACTTTTGATGTTTGATAGAGAATTCAAAAATGACTGAAAGAGGGTTCTTGACTTGTTGATAGTAATGTTGTGGATCTAGAGGTGGAGATATATGTTAGTTTGTGTGTGGAGATGGTGGTGTACGTTGGTTTCTGTGTGGAGGTGTTGGTTGGCGTATGGTTGTGTTTATGTTAGAGGACGTGTTGGTGGATGTGTGGAGGTGGTGGTTGGTGTGGTTGTCTTTGTGTTATAGAATGTATTGGTGGATGCGTATGGGTGGTGGTGGTTAGTGTGTAGTTACGTTTGTGTTTGAGGATCTCTTGGTGGATGGGTGGAGGTGGTGGTGGCAGTGTTGGTGGTTTGTGCGAATTTGTTTTTGTGGAGGTGTTGGTGTTTGGAGGTAGTAGTGATGGTACTGTGGATGTGTCTTGATGTGTTGGTGTGTGGAATTGTTTTTGTGTGGAGGTGGTGGCAGTGGTGGTTTGTAGGTGTAGTGGTGTGGTGTAGAGGGGCATTGGTGATGATACTGTGGCATTCCTATTTTTCTTTGAGGTGATATTGTGTCATTCATTTCTATATTGATTAGTTTTTTTCTCATGCTAATAATACAAAGGTTAAAACAAAAAAGGTCGGTTCGTCTACAATGTATGGTAAAATTAATATTTTGTGATCTTTACTTCAAGGAGGTCGAGCTTAGAAAATAGCTCAACAACCTATTTTAAACAAGAAGGCCAGCAAAATATTATTAAAAAACTTAACGAAAGCACAGGCAGAGAGTATGATAGCTTGCAGTTAAAAAACAAGTGGGGTCTGCCAAAAGGGGAATGAAAAATCTGGAAAGAATTGAAGTGAGGATCCACTGGCATGAGTGTACGTTCGATAAAGTGAACAACTGACACTTCAGAGGAGTGATGGGCAGAGAGACTAGCGAAGAGCATTATTGAAACGACCATTGCTTTCGCCAAGTTTTTATTTTTATTTCAAATCCATCAGCATGTCATAAAACTTTATAAGTTGTGCTAGCTATGAAAAAATTTAAATACAGTAGCATCAATCTTGAGCTGGAAGAAAAGTTAAATAGTATGTTTGGTGGTATTATGGCAACGCGCAACAATGCATGTGCTCCCAGTAAGACTGGATTTAGTGGCATCCCTGAAGATTTGGTTGGTAAACAAACAGGTGATTCTAATGAAAGCCCTAGCCCTAACCTTAATAACGTGAAATCCACTAGCCGAACAAAGTGGCCCNGTGAGAACGTTATTTTGTAATTCTTTTTATTGTAATGTTTGTTGAAACGAATCATTATTTATTGTATCCATATTTTACACACGTGCATTTAAAATTTCTTATATCAGTTTTTTATATAAGTAATATGCACTATTTTCCTTTTACATTTATTTTTCTCCAACTTGGATGGTCGACAAGGCTGTGGGTAACATGTAAAATAAATATTGCATGCTTTTTTTTAGGGTTTTGGAGATTTATGATGAGATGTTTGATCTTATATGTTTTTTGGATAGTTTGTATGTTATTGGTAAGTATCACAAGTGGGTCTTGATGAAGACAACGAAGTTCCTCTTCTTTTTCAGTGCTATGTTTTTTGAGGTTCTTCTAAATAGTCCTTTTAATGATATGCATATGTGACGCAAACAAACTCAGTATTACGTGGGTAAACGGAAGCCAAAAATTCTTTTTGTATAAGGTATGTTATAAACTTGTAGTGACAGATTCTTTGGTAAAATTAGTTCTTTGACGCCTCACTGTTGCATAAAACTTTAATTAATAACTTATGTTATTAATTTTTACTAGTGTTATATCTGATGGCATTTATTTTTAAACCTTAAGGAAAGATTGTTATTGCGGACTACTTTGTTCTCTGCTTACTACAGAGTATTGCACTGTTATTGCGGACTACTTTGTTCTCTGCTTACTTCGCGGCAACTACATAGCTACGAGAGACAGTTTTATAGATGTTAAACGAAAAGAACAAAAATTTGTGACTTCTTTAAATGGGCAAATGGTTGGAGAATTCCACCGCGGAGAGCNGGTGTACGTTGGTTTCTGTGTGGAGGTGTTGGTTGGCGTATGGTTGTGTTTATGTTAGAGGACGTGTTGGTGTATGTGTGGAGGTGGTGGTTGGTGTGGTTGTCTTTGTGTTATAGAATGTATTGGTGGATGCGTCTGGGTGGTGGTGGTTAGTGTGTAGTTACGTTTGTGTTTGATGATGNGGTTGTGTTTATGTTAGAGGACGTGTTGGTGGATGTGTGGAGGTGGTGGTTGGTGTGGTTGTCTTTGTGTTATAGAATGTATTGGTGGATGCGTATGGGTGGTGGTGGTTAGTGTGTAGTTACGTTTGTGTTTGAGGATCTCTTGGTGGATGGGTGGAGGTGGTGGTGGCAGTGTTGGTGGTTTGTGCGAATTTGTTTTTGTTGAGGTGTTGGTGTTTGGAGGTAGTAGTGATGGTACTGTGGATGTGTCTTGATGTGTTGGTGTGTGGAATTGTTTTTGTGTGGAGGTGGAGGTGGTGGCAGTGGTGGTTTGTAGGTGTAATGGTGTGGTGTAGAGGGGCATTGGTGATGATACTGTGGCATTCCTATTTTTCTTGGAGGTGATATTGTGTCATTCATTTCTATATTGATTAGTTTTTTTCCCATGCTAATAATACAAAGGTTAAAACAAAAAAAATCGGTCCGTCTACAATGTATGGTAAAATTAATATTTTGTGATCTTTGCTTCAAGGAGGTCGAGTTTAGAAAATAGGTCGACAACCTATTTTAAACAAGAGGGCCAGCAAAAGATTATTAAAAAACTTAACGAAAGCACAGGCAGAGAGTATGATAGCTTGCAGTTAAAAAACAAGTGGGGTCTGCTAAAAAGGGAATGGAAAATCTGGAAAGAATTGAAGTGAGGATCCACTGGCATGAGTCTAGGTTATATAAAGTGAACAACTGGCACTTCAGATGAGTGATGGGCAGAGAGACTAGCGAAGAGCATTATTGAAACGACCATTGCTTTCGCCAATTTTTTATTTTTATTTCAAATCCATCAGCATGTCATAAGACTTTATAGGTTGTGCTAGCTATGAAAAAATTTAAATACAGTAGCATCAATCTTGAGCTGAAAGAAAAGTTAAATAGTATGTTTGGTGGTATTATGGCAACGCGCAACAATGCATGTGTTCCCAGTAAGACTGGATTTAGTGGCATCCCTGAAGATTTGGTTGTTAAACAAACAGGTGATTCTAATGAAAGCCCTAGCCCTAACCTTAATAACGTGGAATCCACTAGCCGATCAAAGTGGCCGAAGTTTGAGAAGAAGACGAAACAAGTTGCCTTCATTAGAAGCCAGATTTCACAGTCGGTCGCTTCATGCACCAATGACCCTGACCGATCACAAGCAGCTTATGTCCCGCAAGACGTGTATTTTGGAGGCAACTCCATAAACTTAACAGGACATGTTGTATCTTGTCTCGATAAAGTTGCTTACAAATCTGACACGAAGATAGTTTTTCAAAATGACGACCCTGATCGTTCGGTGAATTATTTATATTATTTTCATGCAAACAGTGACAAATAAGGGACATTCGGTTTTTTTTTATATTCTTGTGGGACATTTTACATTTCTTGCTACAGTGGAAATTTTCATTTATTTTTNTATCTTGTCTCGATAAAGTTGCTTACAAATCTGACACGAAGATAGTTTTTCAAAATGACGACCCTGATCGTTTGGTGAATTATTTATATTATTTTCATGCAAACAGTGACAATTAAGGGACATTTGGTTTTTTTTTATATTCTTGTGGGACATTTTACATTTCTTGCTATAGTGAAAATTTTCATTTATTTTAAGTTTTATCAAATTTTTCATTGGGACGATGTCAAATTTAATTTGCAATATTATTTTTTATAATTACTTCTTCTATTTACTTCTCTAATTTTATTTTAAAGCTGAATTTATACATAATATTATATGATTGTAACCAATTTGTTGATGCATGTGTGTTAGCTGTTTTGACACATAATTACATGAATGCGAATAACGAAAGGCGCATAATAAGAGCTACAGTTGCAGTGTGTTTGATGTACTAGTATTAGAGCACGTACATAGAACTCTCCCCTTACATGACATCCCCGTACGTTGATGACAAATGGGACATCAAATAATGAGAGAATCGCATTCATCAACCGTTGTGAGTCACCAACGCAAAATCTCACGGTTGTATTGNGCTTGTGTGTTAGCTGTTTTGACACATAATTACATGAATGCGAATAACGAAAGGCGCATAATAAGAGCTACAATTGCAGTGTGTTTGATGTACTAGTATTAGAGCACGTACATAGTACTCTCCCCTTACATGACATCCCCGTACGTTGATGACAAATGGGACATCAAATAATGAGAAAATCGCATTCATCAACCGTTGTGAGTCACCAACGCAAAATCTCACGGTTGTATTTGACTTTAACATGTGTTTCACTTATCATGACTGGTTAGGAGAGCAGCACACATGACAATCAAACCTTCAAATTTGCAACACGAATGAAGAAATACAACTTCCAACATCCACCATAAGTTCGCTCAAGACTGAACCAGTCACTTATTTTATTTGACTTCAACATTAATCATTATATTCACATCAGATAAATATTATTTGGTCGATGAAGGGTATTCGTTACAATGAGGGTATCTGAAGTTCTATTTAATGTTGAGATACCACATACTTGACTTTGAGAGAGCTAACAATGTCATGCGGGAAAGGATAGAAATATTCAACAAAACATACTCCTTACGTGGAGTCATTGTGAGGACATTTGGAGTTTAGAAGAAAAAATGGGATACTTCATGATATGTAAAATTATTTGTTTCTCAATCAGGTGCAGATTGTAACTGCATGATGACTCTCCACAATTATATTTGGCGGCATCTTTCCTGCAATGGCAATGATTTTTTTACGGACGAATGATGATCATTTGTATGACACTAATGAGGCACATGAATACCGCAATGGTTAGGCTTTGTCACAAGCTAAAAATGAGGTGCCTAAGACCTGCACTCAAGATAGGGCAGGTTTGAGTGCAAGTACAACCGATGGCAGAGTTGAGGGAATGAATTACGGATGCAATAGTTGAAAGTTGATTAGTGAGAACGTTATTTTGTAATTCTTTTTATTGTAATGTTTGTTGAAACGAATCATTATTTATTGTATCNGTTTAGAAGAAAAAATGGGATACTTCATGATATGTAAAATTATTTGTTTCTCAATCAGGTGCAGATTGTAACGGCACGATGACTCTCCACAATTATATTTGGCGGCATCTTTCCCGCAATGGCAATGATTTTTTTACGGACGAATGATGATCATTTGTATGACACTAATGAGGCACATGAATACCGCAATGGTTAGGCTTTGTCACAAGCTAAAAATGAGGTGCCTAAGACCTGCACTCAAGATAGGGCGGGTTTGAGTGCAGGTACAACCGATGGCAGAGTTGAGGGAATGAATTACGGATGCAATAGTTGAAAGTTGATTAGCGAGAACGTTATTTTGTAATTCTTTTTATTGTAATGTTTGTTGAAACGAATCACTATTTATTGTATACATATTTTACACACGTGCATTTAAAATTTCTTATATCAGTTTTTTATATAAGTAATATGCACTATTTTCCTTTTACATTTATTTTTCTCCAACTTGGATGGTCGACAAGGCTGTGGGTAACATGTAAAATAAATATTGCATGCTTTTTTTTAGGGTTTTGGAGATTTATGATGAGATGTTTGATCTTATATGTTTTTTTGGCTAGTCTGTATGTTATTGGTAAGTATCACAAGTGGGTCTTGATGAAGACAACGAAGTTTCTCTTTTTTTTCAGTGCTATGTTTTTTGAAGTTCTTCTAAATAGTCTTTTTAATGATATGCATATGTGACGCAAACAAACTCAGTATTACGTGGGTAAACGAAAACCAAAAATTCTTTTTGTATAAGGTATGTTATAAACTTGTAGTGACAGATTCTTTGATATACTTAGTTTTTTGACGCCTCACTGTTGCATAAAACTTTAATTAATAACCTCTGTTATTAATTTTTACTAGTGTTATATCTGATGGCATTTATTTTTAAGCCTTAAGGAAAGATTGTTATTGCGGACTACTTTGTTCTCTGCTTACTACAGAGTATTGCACTATTATTGCGGACTACTTTGTTCTCTGCTTACTTCGCGGCAACTACATAGCTACGAGAGACGGTTTTATAGACGTTAAATGAAAAGAACAAAAATTTGTGACTTCTTTAAATGGGCAAATGGGTTGGAGAATTCCACCGCAGAGAGTAATTGAGTGTGGAGAGTTTCCTTGGAGGAAGACTTATCTCATGACCCACACCCGCAGCATTTTAAAAATTATATTATCATATTATTTATTGTAATTTTAGTAGTCTTTTCTTTTAATTTTGAAAGTCCTGTTACTCACTGTTTAAAGGTGTTTATTTTTTTTTTTAATGTTCAAACTGAATATTTATTTTTCAGTATGAGAAAAGTTAGTATGAACAGTTTTATTGTAAACAGTATTGCAATACAGAGGCAAAATGANATTGTAATTTTAGTAGTCTTTTCTTTTAATTTTGAAAGTCCTGTTACTCACTGTTTAAAGGTGTTTATTTTTATTTTTTTAATTTTAAACTGAATATTTATTTTTCAATATGAGAAAAGCTAGTATGAACAGTTTTATTGTAAACAGTATTACAATACAGAGGCAAAATGGTCATTTGTCCAAAAACGGCGACTGTTTAGTTGTTTTCAAACTGCAAAAAATAAAGAGACAACAGTTTACCCTCAGCAACTTCTGCGAGACAGCAATCTACCACAGTTGTTGCGCTGCTACCTCAAATATACCCTTAAAATTTCTCATCATTTTGAGTCCCCACTACTACCTACCATTTATAAAGCGGTTGCCAAACATCATGAGTGGCACCAAGCTATGACAAATGAATATTATGATTTTCAATAATAAGACATTTGAACATTAGTTCCATCTCATCTCTGTTATAATGTTTTAGGCAAGAAATGGATTTTCAAACTTAAATATAATTTGTACGAATCTATTACCCGGCATTAAGCAAAACTTTTTGCTCATGGGTATAAACAATACAACATTGACATTTATGAGGCATTTAGTCCCGTGGCAAACACTAGATTTTGCCTACCTCATACAAATAACCTTTCATTACTCTGGCCTATTATATAGCTAAATGTAACAAAGGCTTTTGCTCATGGAACTCCTCATGAAGATGTATATATGACACAACCACAAGGATTTAAATAAACTTAATTTTTGAATCATGTTACCTTATTTTGAAACCAGCTACAGAACAATGGTACGTTGTTACATCTTATCTATAAAACTAAGGTTTCAAAAAAAGTTAAATCTACCAGCCTCATAAACTTTATAACCCTGCCCATATTCAAGTTTATTTTCATATATAAGTGCATGACAAACTTCTCACAAGTAATAATGCAAGCCCCAATAAATTCTTCTTGAAAAGCTCCAAAGTTGATTCAATCAAAAGAAAGTTGGAGTTGTTGCCCATACCTTGGAACAACAGTTCATTCAAACATCACACTATCTTACTTTAAATCGAACTTCTTACGCCAAGAATATGCTTCACCAAACAGGAATGCAGCCTTATAAAGCTACATCTACACATCTTCCTCTCAAATTATCGGTTGTACCTTCAGTTGAACCAAAATTTGCTAATCTTGAATTACTTCATCAGCTAACCTACTTCCCCTTGTTGTAAATAAAGTTTGTCAACCTATGCATGTCCTCACCAATTGACAGCGACTTTATATATGCTTAAAAATACAAGTATTTAATATTGCTGTTAGAATATTTAATTCCTCAACAACTGCACTAAAAACTTAACAACGGTTATAGATTCGATAAAGATATAAGATTTAATTCCTCAGCAACTGCACCAAAACTTAATAACAGTTATAGATTCGATAAAGATTTACTCACTCAATCACTCCCTGACAACGGCGCCAAAAACTTGACAGTGACTTTTTATATGCTTAAAATATAAGATAAATATGGATGAAACGGCGCCAAAAACTTCACAGCGACTTTATATATGCTTAAAATATAAGATAAATATGGACAGATTTAATACTGCTGCTAAAAGATTTAATTCCTCAGCAACTGTACCAAAACTTAATTACAGTTATGGATTCGATAAAGATGGATGTATATAATATTCAATAATGGTAAAGTCACACTTATCAACGCAAGTATACGTATCGCTCAAGTAATAGAAGGGTTCTAATGGAGTCCCAGATATCGATCCCACAGTGAGTAAATACTACGAACTCAGATTTTAAAAAATAAATACTTAATATAGAAGTTCAATTTGTTAGAACTACAAACTAAGATTTTAGAAAAAGCAATACTTAATCGCAACAATGGAATTCAATTTGCTTATGACTACAAACTAAGATTTTAGAAAAGCAATACTTAATCACAACAATATAATTCAAATTGCTTATCTATGAACTAAGATTTTAGAAAATCAACACTTAATCACAACAATATAATTCAAATTGCTTATCTGTCATCTAATAGGCAATTGAAATAAATATGTAATTTTAATAACTCTTAAATAATTAATTATACTAATAAAATTTTTAATGTGATATTCAATATATAAAGCATCATTCTCCTTGTCAAAAAATTATAGTGAATGGATAAAGAGAATCAGTTCAAATTTTATTATGTCAAATAGGAGCATACCTATTATTTACCCTTTGGTCCAGGCATAAAGAAAATTGATTAATCTTATGCTTGGTTACTGAATCTAGGGCTGTAAACGAGCCGAGCTTGAGCGATCTCAGGCTTAGCTCGTGTTCGGCTCGTTCAAAATAGCTCGTGTTCGAAATCGGCTCGTGTTCGAAATTGGTTCGTGAACAGTGTGTTCGTGTTCGGCTCGATTTAATNAAAAATAAACTTTTGACCATTTTGTCAAACAAAATAAACATCAGGGAACTTGGGATAACTACATGTATCAAAAGACCTGGCAGCAATATAGCTAAAAACTGAGAAAGGTAGAGTTTGACAAGTGAAATATAGTTTTCCTTTTTTTTTAATGCAAAAGTTTTTTATTAGAATGATAAGGCTCAAGGCAATATCAAGTAGAGACTAATTCAAGGAGAAAGATATTTTTTAGCTTATTACTCATTTAACACATCCAAACTTTATAAGCTTAGAGAGTATTGTCATGAAAAATAAGTAACCCGGACATAAACACTGCAAATCACGTATAAGTGGACAAATGAATGTCACACATTCAAGATACAGTATTTTTTAAACATAAATAATTGCGTAGAAAAAAGTTTTATTGAAAATTTAAAATTAAACANATTATTTCATGTTCAAAGAACGACTCTACCTCCTAATAGCAGTTCTTCTTTCTTTATTCATTATGAGTTTTCTTCCTTCAAGCATGAATTTTCTTCTCAACTCAAACTCATCAGCCATCTGAAACCACCAAGCTAAAAATGAACAATATATCAATTCCACCTCAACTTAAATTCCTCATGTCCAAGAATAAAAATATTCTTCATATCCAACTTGATGTGGATAAGTCGATAGTTAAAATGTGGCACTACAAAATTCATATACTATTCAAAGCAAATGGTTTTGATAAGTTAATAGTTATCATGCCGACAAGTCGATAGCTTATTTCAACCAACTTCCCACCAAAACATCTCACCACCCATACAAGACAATATTTCTTCAACATTCATTATAATAAATGGATGCTAACCAACCAAAAATCATTCAGCCTATGTTTTGAATCTAGCACAGGNAATTTGTTTGTGTTCGGCTCGTTAGGCTTAACGAACGAGTCGAACACGAGCTGCTTAACGAGCCGAACACGACCTGTTCACGAACAACGAGCCAAATTGACAGCCCTAACTGAATCTGCGACTAAGTGGGAAAGATATTGGCTCTCACTTCGGAGCTCTCACGTTCCCCTCGTCTGAGGGCTAACATATACACTTCAGCACCCAAACGATATGACTGAATTGAGGATTTTAATCTGTCACTCTAAAATCTTCAATTCTACGTCCGATAATTTTACTTCCCTCTTTATTTGCACCCAACTTTCAAGGAGTTTGATCTCCCTCAATCTTAGATGTAATCTTCACTTTAGTTGTAAAATTTAACATATTTTAACAAATCAATTGGCTAAATTAAAAGTAAATTAAGATCGAAGTGAAAAGATCATCACAATTTTTTTAACATTCTCATGGCTTAACCAATTCAAATCACCATTTCACAAGATCTCAAAACAAGGAGAAAGACAAAGAAAACTATATAGAACTCATGGAGAATATACGACAAAACTTAGAACTTATATATAAAAGCAAAGTGATACAACTTCAATAAGCAAAACTCGGAATTCATATATAAAAGCAAAGTCATACAAACTACAACAAGTAAATAACACTTATCTCTAATTCCTCCCCAAGCAAACTCCTCGAAGTTCCTCTGAATCTCTTCCTTTCATTACAGCACACCGAATTCTTCTTCGAAACAGCAAGAAATAAGAAATCTCTCACTTTCCCTCCACTCTTACAATCTCTCAAAGAATTCCTCACAATCTAACCCTCAAATAAACTCTCTACACTCTCCACACTCTCCCATATTTTTTCTAGATTTCGACCAAAATCTTCTTTTAAAAATGTAGAAGAGTTTTCCCAAGAGTTGCCTAAGAATCCCTCCAAAACTCGTCCACATTCAATGCACTTTTGGACATAACCGCCGATCTCGCCGTCGACGGCCTCAAGCGCGCCGTCGGCGAGCCTTCTAAATTATTTAATCTGGGGTCTTAGAAAATTCTCGTCGTCGGCGCCCTAATCCAAATCTTCATATTTTGGTCATTTTCGCTCCAAATTCGCTCCTTTTTGCATCTTTTTGCTTCAATGACCCTAATTCATCATTCTTGCAACAAAACATCAAAAATACATTTCTTTAAAGTGCAATATCATCAAAAACAATGTAAAATAGGTATGAAAATCTCAACATATTTTCTNTAGTTCCATCTCATCTCTGTTATAATGTTTTAGGCAAGAAATGGATTTTCAAACTTAAATATAATTTGTACGGATCTATTACCCGGCATTAAGCAAAACTTTTTGCTCATTGGTATAAACAATACAATATTAACAATTATGAGGCATTTAGTCTTGTGGCAAATACTACATTTTGCCTACCTCATACAATAACCTTTCATTACTCTGACCTATTATATAGCTAAATGTAACAAAGGCTTTTGCTCATGGAACTCCTCATGAATATGTATATATGACACAACCACAAGGATTTAAATAAACTTAATTTTTGAATCATGTTACCTTATTTTGAAACCAGCTACAGAACAATGGTACGTTGCTACATCTTATCTATAAAACTAAGGTTTCAAAAAAAGTTAAATCTACCAGCCTCATCAGATTTATAACCCTGCTCATATTCAAGTTTATTTTCATATATAAGTGCATGACAAACTTCTCACAAGTAATAATGCAAGCCCCATTAAACTCTTCTTGAAAAGCTCCAAAGTTGATTCAATCAAAAGAAAGTTGGGGTTGTTGCCCATACCTTGGAACAACAGTTCATTCAAACATCACACTATCTTTCTTTAAATCGAACTTCTTACGCCAAGAATATGCTTCACCAAACAGGAATGCAGCCTTATAAAGCTACATCTACACATCTTCCTCTCAAATTATCGGTTGTACCTTCAGTTGAACCAAAATTTGCTAATCTTGAATTACTTCATCAGCTAACCTACTTCCCCTTGTTGTAAATAAAGTTTGTCAACCTATGCATGATCCTCACCAATTGACAGCGACTTTACATACGCTTAAAAATACTAGTATTTAATATTGCTGCTAGAAGATTTAATTCCTCAGCAACTGCACCAAAAACTTAACAACGGTTATAGATTCGATAAAGATATATATATAAAATATTCAACAATGGTAAAGTCACACTTATCAACGCAAGTATGCGTATCGCTCAAGTAATAGAGGGCTCTAATGGAGTCCCAGATATCGATCCCACAGTGAGTAAATACTACGAACTAAGATTTTAAAAAATAAATATTTAATATAGAAGTTCAATTTTGGCTTATCTGTCACTAATAGGCAATTGAAATAAATATGTAATTTTAATAACTCTTAAATAACTCTAGAACTACAAACTAAGATTTTAGAAAAAGCAATACTTAATCGCAACAATGGAATTCAATTTGCTTATGACTACAAACTAAGATTTTAGAAAAGCAATACTTAATCACAACAATATAATTCAAATTGCTTATCTATGAACTAAGATTTTAGAAAATCAACACTTAATCACAACAATATAATTCAAATTGCTTATCTGTCATCTATTAGGCAATTGAAATAATTATGTAATTTTAATAACTATTAAATAACTAATGATACTAATGAAGAAGGCAATTGAAATAAATATGTAATTTTAATAACTCTTAAATAACTAATTATACCAATGAAGGTTCTTTAGAAAAGCAATACTTTAATTGCAACAACGAAGTTCAATTTGTTTATCTGTCACTAATAGAAAATTGAAATAAATATGTAATTTTAATAACTCTTAAATAACTAATTATACTAATAAAGTTTTTAGTGTGATATTCAATATATAAGAAAGCATCATTCTCCTTGTCAAAAAATCATAGTGAATGGATAAAGTGAATCAGTTCAAATTGTATTATGTCAAATAGGAGCATACATATTTTTTACCCTTTGGTCCAGGCATAAAGAAAATTGACTAATCTTATGTTTGGTTACTGAATCTGCGACTAAGCGGGGAAGATATTGGCTCTCACTTCGGAACTCCCACGTTCCCCTCGTCTGAGGGCTAACATATACACTTCAACACCCAAACGATATGACTGAATTGAGGATTTTAATCTGTCACTCTAAAATCTCCAAGTCTACGTCCGATAATTTTACTTCCCTATTTATTTGCACCCAACTTTCAAGGAGTTTGACCTCTCTCAATCTTGGATGTAATCTTCACTTTAGTTGTAAAACTCAACATATTTTAACAAATCAATTGGCCAAATTAAAAGTAAATTAAGATCGAAGTGAAAAGATCATCACAACTTCTTTAATATTCTCATGACTTAACCAATTCAAATCACCATTTCACAAGATCTCAAAACAAGGAGAAAGACAGAGAAAACTACACAGAACTCATGGAGAAGATACGACAAAACTTAGAACTTATATATAAAAGCAAAGTCATACAACTTCAATAAGCAAAACTCGGAATTCATATATAAAAGCAAAGTCATACAAACTATAACAAAGGAAAAACACAACAAAACTCAGAATTCATATATAAAATCAAAGTCATACAAACTACAACAACACACTTATCTCTAATTCCTCCCCAAGCAAACTCCTCGAAGTTCCTCTGAATCTCTTCCTTTCATTACAGCACACCGAATTCTTCTTCGAAACGGCAAGGAATAAGAAATCTCTCACTTTCCCTCTACTCTTACAATCTCTCGAAGAATTCCTCACAATCTAACCCTCAAATAAACTCTCTACACTCTCCACACTCTCCCATATTTTTTCTAATTTTCGACCAAAATCTTCCTTTAAAAATGTAGAAGAGTTTTTCCAAGAGTTGTCTAAGAATCCCTCCAAAAATCGTCCACATTCAATGCACTTTTGAACATAACCGCCGATCCCGTCGTCGACAGCCTCAAGCGCGCCGTCAGCGAGCCTTCTAAATTATTTAATCTGGAGTCTCGGAAAATTCTCGTCGTCGGCGCCCTAATTCAAATCTTCACATTTTGGTCATTTTCGCTCCAAATTCGCTCCTTTTTGCATCCTTTTGATTCAATGACCATAATTCATCATTCTTGCAACAAAACATCAAAAATACATTTCTTTAAAGTGCAATATCATCAAAAACAGTATAAAATAGGTATGAAAATCTCAAAATATTTTTCTTTGGTCACCAATCTCATTATCAATTTCACAAACACATTTTTCGCTATGTTCAAGGTACTATCACTCTTGACATTTCTATTTCCCATGGTAATCTTTAACTTCATGCATATTTGAATAGCAATTGGGCAAGAGATTCTATCGATGAGAAGTCTACTAATGAATATTGTGTGTATCTAGGCAATGCGTTAATCTACTGCTATCCAAAAAAGCAATCCATCGTTGTTCATTCATCAATTGAAGTACAGTATTAAGCAGCTATCGCTGCCAGTGATATTCTTTGGCCTCATCGCCTTTGTTGCCTACCCCCACAACTTCAATTGATTGTGATAATACTTAAAAAATGTCTATTACCATCAATTTCGTCTTCAATGCCTTCACAAAACACATTAAAATTGATGATCATTTCATTCTAGAATGCATCTAAGCAGCTTATTTTTCATTATATTTCATCTCAAGATCAACCAACTAATATCCTTACCAAGTCTTTTCCAACATGCCATTTTGAGCTTCTTAACAAGTTGACATTTGTTTCTTCACCCATCCACTTGAAGACTAGTCAGCTCACTAATTCTCCCACCATTGAAGCTAAGGGAACTGAAATCAACTATCCAAATGGGATTCTCTTGCTCCACTATACTCCACAAAAATATTAATATTGTCCGGGGCCAACTGCAAGCTCAATCTTGCTATTCCTAGGGGAAAAAAAGCAGCTTCCAACTCTAACTAAACAAGAGTGAATTTGTCCTCCTACCAAATTTAGCTAAACAATATGCTATACATCTGTGTTATCTGAAACAACCGAGAGAATTATCAAAAGGCAATGAAAATTAGCCATCACATTGTGTGTTGTTCAGCTCTTCTTAAGGCATTGATACTTTAAGCTTTAATAGTTTGCTTTTTTTAGCTATAAACAACACCCTTTTCACAAATTGTGAATTCGTAGAAGAATATGAAAAGAGGAAAGCTTAAAAAATAGCATAGCAACAAACAAGCTGAATATTAATTCTCATTGCCTTTTTGATAATTCTCTCGATTGCTTCAGATAACACGAATGCATAATATCATTGTGTACCTAAATATAGCAAGAGGGTAAATACACCCTTGGTTAGTTAGAGTTGGACGCATTTTTATGCAAGGAATGGTCAGGATTGAGCTTGCAGTTAACGCTGGAAAATATGGATATTTTTGTAGAGTATAGTGGGGCAGGAGAATCCCAAATAGACAGTTGGTTGTGGTTCCCTTAGATGTTTTGGTCGAAGAATTAGTGAGTTGATTAGTCTCATCACCGCTCTTCAAGTGGATAATGCCAAAATGGTGTTGTGCGTAGCTAAAAAACTAACTATCAAATAAGACACCAATGCAAAAACTTTCTATTAAGGTTGTAAAGCCACATTTCATTCATAAGCAGTGATCAATTTGAGGAGAGAGATGGAATTTAGCATATTTCTCGTTTGGCACGTCCAATACTAAAAAATTTAACTGATAAGGCCGTCACAAGGAGCAAGCATAATTGGACATAATCACCTCAAAAGGAATATAAGTGGACAAATGAACGTCACATTTAAGATGTAGTATTAGACAAGAAAACAACAACCAAAAGTAATGATTGAATCATTGTCAAGCAAAAGAATGCCTTGAATATTTAAAATTAAACAAATGGAATGAGCAACAAACTTTCAGCATCCTAATTACCAATGCATGTAACTAGATGATTCAACAAACAGCATAAATCAGGTAACAAAAACCTTAAGGTAGAAGGCTGATCCCACATACTAAAATAAATGGCAAGGTAACTATCATTCATCNTAATTTATCATATTTTAAAAAAAATTATATGCTTCAAAAATTTATCATATTTAAAAAATTAAATCCTATAAATTATAATCTAATCTTCAGGTTCGTCTCTTAGCTTATTTTAAATTCTATAATTTTGTATTTATCTTAAAATTCGTCTCTTAACTTAAATTTCCTTATATTTCTTTTAGATTTGTTTAGTTTTTTTAAGTGAAACCTAATTTTTGTGAGTGAAATCTCGCATATTGCCTCTAGATATGAATTTTTTTATGGATGAGATATGATATTATCGTTTTATTGTGAGCAGTGTTTCGGCTATTTTAGATAGTGAGACTCAATTTATTCACCATCTAGGCAAGNCATCCTGGTCGCTGAAAAATTTTCTCCTACCCTCATAATAAAGCATCAATGTTAATCGACCAAAATCTTTAAGTGCACGCATACCTTCAATATCAATTTCTATGTTACTCTTATGTTTTAAAACTTGAATCTTGCTCTGATATTTGGATTACCATTGAAAATTTCTTCAATCCACAAATCAATCTCGAGTCATTCAACTTTAGAATGTACTGCATAATTTGTCCATCAAAAACCATACTATGCCAAAAGATTTATCAACAATAAAAACCCATGGAGCCAGCATCACAACTGCTAGATCATCTATTGGTATCGAGAAGATCATTCACTACATTATTATCGATCTTTCCTAAACTTATCAAGCCATTAGCAGTAATCTCCACAATCAGGACTTAACTTCATGTGGAGACAATTAGGTAGCATTAAAAGTATTACATGGAAGGAATCATTCAAGTTCATCTTTCACTTCTCTTGATCTGGGCTGCTCTCTCAACCCAAAAATCACAGTTGTTATCTGGAATCTTATTGTGACGATAAAGTGGTCGCTAAGAACCCTCACATTCGACATTCATGCATGTAGGGCTCTCAAAAAAACTTCTTGTTCGTGAACAGTTCGTGTTCGGCTCGACAGGGAGTTCGTGTTTANATCTGGAATCTTATTGTGACGATAAAGTGGTCGCTAAGAACCCTCACATTCGACATTCATGCATGTAGGGCTGTCAAAAAAGCTTGTTGTTCGCGAACAGTTCGTGTTCGGCTCGACAGAGAGTTCGTGTTTGATTCGTTCAATAAGCAAAATAAGACGAATACGAATAATTTTTTTTTCGTTTGTTTTATAAATGAATCAAACACGATCAGTCATATGTTCGAATCGTTATTGTT
>JXCR01125740.1:85960-97892 GCA_002079205.1 Phalaenopsis hybrid cultivar | reverse complement strand
GGGGGGGGGGGGGGGGGGGGATTTCCATTCGGATTGCTACAAGGACTCAAACTCCTAATGGGATCTGGAAGCTGCCGGCTCAAGCTGGGATTAAGCTTCAATCACAAAAGGGTGGCTTTTCCTCGATGAGTGGAGAATTGGAGGAGACCGGTGAGGGATTCGTCTCTTACATGACTTCTAAATGTTGTCAAGTTTTGGGTATGTAGTTTGAATCATGCTTTTAGTATTCCTTTTGCAATTGGAGGAACTCTGACAATCGTTTCTACTTCGTAAGACACTGATGCCGACCCTGAAGGTGATGTGGTCTTTGTGAATCAGTTTAAGGAGAGGGGAGTGAATATTAAGGAGCAGGTTGCTTTGGAATATAGGACCATAGAGCAAGGCATCGTGGAGTCGGACAATGTGGCCTAGTGGATTAGGGAGAATCCTCCCTTGGGCTGAGGTAGAAGCATGGGCAGCCAAATTCCTCCCAGTGCGACAGCAGATGATGCAACATCTAGGTGGCATTGCTTATTTGCCAGCTTTCTAGTGCACCACGACTCTGAAATGGAAGGGCACTTTCTTCATCTCATACTAAAACCTTAGTTGTATATCGATGATGGAGATGTTGAGGTCTTAGAGTGAGTCAATCAGATAGAGAAAGAAGTTGTTGCACTTCGTAAGGAATTTACTATTTTTTTAGAGGAGATGGCTCGGCTATGTCAAGAGTTATGAGTCATTAGAGAGAGGGATAGTTAGAATGACCCCTTT
Source organism: Phalaenopsis hybrid cultivar (assembly GCA_002079205.1). NCBI lineage: Eukaryota > Viridiplantae > Streptophyta > Magnoliopsida > Asparagales > Orchidaceae > Phalaenopsis > Phalaenopsis hybrid cultivar. Next base: position 97,142 of record JXCR01125740.1, on the reverse strand, counting down.
AAGCTAGTTGGCGAGTTTTTATACGAGCGGTTGCATCAAGGGGGTTTCTCTTGGATGAAGCTAAAAACGACCACAAAGTGAGATTTTCCTTAAGAGGTGTAGTGTGTTGCTCCCTCTTTTTGTTAATAAATGAATAAATAAAATTAAAATTTTATATTTTTAGTAATGATTCCTTCAAGATGAGTATTATCTGGTTCTTGTCACATTTGTCTTGTTGGTGGCATTTTGTTTCTCTGTGCCAATGTAATACTCTCTTGATTCAGGTGCACTTGCACACTGGGGTTTCACAAAAGTATACGTGTTGTATTAATAATATCAAATTTATGAGTCCGGACTATCGATCCCACAGAAAGTGAGCCAGTTAAACTTGATCTTCAATTGGCCTTGTTGAAGCCTCAATTGCATTCAATTTTAACCCAAGTCCAAAAATCCCCAAATTTGCCCTAAATTGACTATTTCTTTAAATTCCACCAAATTGATTGCCCTAACCCCAAAATTGACACCGAATTTATGTTGAAAACTCTTCATGATGTTCCTATAGACCATTTTCAACAATCAATTTGTACTTAGCCCAACCTAGACACAAGTCTAGCCCAACATGCCCAAATTGACCAAAATCCCAAAAATCCTTCAAATTGAACTCAAAATCATTTCAACCCTTCACAAAAAATCTTCATTACAATCATCTACACAATGTTGATCAATTAATTGGGCTCAAAGTCATGGCTAGCCTAATCCAAACCCAACCTTTGGCCATTTAGACCCACATTGAACCCATGCACCAAAATTGACCTAGCCATGTCAAATTGACTAAAGCAAGACTTATACATCCAACTTTTGGTCCTACTAACCAAGCTAGACCCACTTAACCCACTCTAGATGAGCCATGGACCAAAGGTCCCCTAAATTAAGGGATTTGTTTCCTAAATTACTTAAACCAAAGATATCTTTGCCAAAACCTATCACCAGCCCAAATTAATTGTTGTAACAGATTCCTCTGAGGTTTCTCAGCCACCTAAGCACCTCCCCTGCCATTGTCGGTCGGCCTAGTCTCCGGAGCACCTCAAAACTAAAGCCACCACACTTAAATCCTCACCCAATGACCCATCTGAGTTGTCTCGCCCCCATTGGCCAATTGCGCCGCTTAGCTCACCACCTCAGCAAGCTTTTGTACCCAAAGTCAGGCCTTGAGCTCCCCTCTCTGGCCATGGCTATAAAATGGCCTCTTCATGGCCAAAGTTAGGGTGCTGAAATTTTCTCAAGGAGACCCTGCACAATTGCTCCCACAGCTTCCTTGAGACCTCCTCAGTGCAACCTAACCACTTCCTTGCCCTAATTTCCCTTGTTGGAGCTCAATTTCAGAGCTCAAATCCTTGCTGGAAACAAGACACTCTCCACCACAACTCCACACTAAACCAAAATCAAATTAAACTTGCCAAAACCTTCACCATAGGGAGAGAAGAAGAAGCCCCATCAAAGCCCCCTCATAGAGAGCCTCTAACCTAGACATTGATCAACACCCAAATTTGTTCTTGACCGAATTTGGGTCTAGACATTTCACCACAGCAAGAGGTTCAATCGCTAGCCTCCTTGGACTTCCACAAACGTGTCGAGCATCTCTGATTGAAGCTTCCCTTCTCAGAGCAAAGGTGTAAACCTCCCCACTGTCCCGAGCTTGTTTTGAATCTACACTTGCATAGATCCAATTTCATGCCATGTTAGCCATATAGATAGCTTCGTCTAGGATAGATGAGTTTTTAGAAACAAACCCGAGTCAATTTAGTTAAGTGTAGCTCATGTTCTTAAGCTTAGAAGGTGGATGGATCTCGGGATGAATCAGACGGGGACGAAGACTCACGGCCGTTGGATGGTGCACGTATCAAATGAACGGGTGAGATGAAGTCGGATAGCGCTTCGGTACATAAAACGCAAGTCGAGTCAGCGTTGAGTCGAAAGGTGGCGTCCAACCAGAGCGCGCCACGCAAGCCTTCGGAGCCCTCGCATGATGTTGTGGCACCATGTGGTTTAAGTAGGAAAATAGGATTTAGTTAATTCAGAAAATACCCCCTAACTTCAAAAATTCATATCTTGGTGTAAAAAAATCAAAAAAATAAAATAAAAATATCCTAGTGCTTAATGAATATAGGAGAACAATGTGGAAATGGTTTGAAGTTTATTTAATGCATATTTTATTTTTAATTAATTAAATAATATTTTAAGTATTTTGATTCTCCATGCATTCAAATATTTTACCTTGGCATGCTATTTGGGTCATTTGTAGCCTCTGTCATGAGGGATCTTCCCTGATTTTTCCAAAGTTAGAGGAGACCCCTATGAGGAGATATGTATTTTTCAAGTTTATGTCTATTATTTGCATAAATTAATTATAGTAATTAGCATGTTTCTTAGAAAAATTCAAGAAAATTTTGGTTGGCTCACTGTGACCAGAGAACCCTAGAAAAATTTGTCATGAGCTAAGACATTAAGAACACACCTAATTTTCACAAAATTCTAAAACACAAAAGAAATTAATTTGGGAAAAATAAACATCTAAATGACTTGATTTTAATTTTCCATTGTAATTTAAAGTTAAGGGGACTCCCCATAAAAAATTCAAAATATTTGGAGTTCATTTGATAACCTAATTTAATTTTCTAAGTTAAAGCCCTCTTTTAACACTTAAAATAATCATAATAATTAAAATATAACTAAAAAATTATAAAATTGGTTTTTGGGAGTTCTCTGTGATCAGAGGAATTTTCTAAAAATAAAATTTTAATCAAAGTAAAATTTTCATTTTTAAGCATATTTTAAATATTTAAATAATAAAAAATTAATAAAATTCACAAGATTAATAAAATTCATGGAAATGTTTTAATTAGTTTCTAAGCCCTTAGGAGCAATTGGAATATTTTTCTTGATTTTCTAAGTGAAAATATTGAATTTTAAAGCTCAAAAATAATTTATAAAAGCTAAAAATGGATTTTCCTTAATTTCTCATTAAAATATGACTAGTAATTCAAAAAAAAATTAGAAAAATGTAAAATTTATTTCTTTGGGTTTCTTGACCTTGGAGAGATTTAATAAAAATATAAGACTTAATTTTCCACTTTTAAATTATTTTATAATTAATTAATACTTCTGAACTTAAAATAATTCTAATAATTCAAATAAAACTTTAAAAATCATGAAATTTGGTCCAAGTGTTTCTCTGGTTTAATTCTACCTTCAGTAAAAATTTCAAGTGATTAGCCATTTTCTTGGTCAAGTTATTGAATTTTCTATGAAAAACCCTACTTTTGCATGTAAATAATTATAGAAATTAAATTAAATCTTTAAAAATTACATTTTCTTCCCTGATGTCTTAATTGACCCATGAGTGAGTTAGAATAAAAATTTCAAAGTTATTTAAATTAAATTTGATGAATTATGAAGAGATAGAGTCTTAGGGGCAAATGTATAATTTTGAAAATTTAGTCTTAATTAACATTTAGGCTTAATTCAATAAGGGGAAATGGGCAATCTTTGATCTTAATTAACACGTTCAGATGATTGAAATACAAGGAATTAATTGGTAGAAACCAATCTCATTTTTCTTAATTAAAGGATAAGTTCACAATTTCGTAAATTATTAAAATTTGAAAGATTATTAAATTAAATAATCCTAGACTTAGGGGTATGATTTTGGATGTTAATAACTCACTAATTTAATACCTCTATTTGGAGTTCAAATGACATTCAAAAGTTTTGATAATGAATTATTATCACTTTAAATTCAATTTCTTTCTAAAATTACTAATATATCCACCAAGATCTTAAGGGCTTAGTAGTGACCTAGGCTAAATTAAATTTGGTTAAATGAGGATTAGAAAAGTGAATGTAACTAGAAATTAAACACCTTTAAAACAATACAAGCCCAAGTTGAAACCAAAATTGGCCAAGTGTCTTAATAACATTAACTTGCCTTTTTAAGGGTCTTTACCCACATAATTCTCAAATTAAATGACAAATGATAATCACCTTACTCTTAGGGATAATTGAAACATCAATTTTCACTGAGCATTAGAGGTATTCACCGAATGAATTATTAAGCAACATAATAAGTTTAAATGAATTCGAGACTTTTCACCAGGCAGTGAGAGGGAAGCATGGATCTGCTTCTATCTCCTGACCTTTTGGATACCTCGGAGGTCAACTAAACTTAGTATGTTTTGCTTAATAAAATCATCATTAATCGAATTAATGAGGGCTCAACAAGATATGATTTAGGATTTGGTAGATCACCAGAACCTTATTTCCCCGCTTTACATAAAATGCTTTTAATATATAAATACTCTTGCATGCATTTTGAGTTTCAGTTGAAGATGACAGGAAGACCATCCAAGTACGCTTTTATTGTAATTTATTTTACCTGCATTTCTAGGTTCCCATACTTTACTTTGCAGTACGTTACTGTGCTTACTCACTTGCATGTATGAAAAAAAACACAAACTTGCATGTTAAACAACGATGTCACCCTGCATAAAAACCAAAACTGCTAAGATAGCCACAAAACCAAAACCAAAACTAAAACTAAAATCAACCAATATAAAATTCATCGCCACAACATTCAAAATGTAAAACAACTCAAAATTTAATCACAAACATTACAAAACAACAATTGCAACCAAATTAAGACGTCTCCTTCGGATGATTAGGAGTCCCTCGAAGAAGGTAACCTACAGTTTCTAACGGGAATTTCCACGGTCTAAATGAAAGTATCGAACTCATTAAGTTGAGTTTAGTAAAATCATTTATACTAAGTGAATCCGATAGAAAATAGTGGTGTCGGAACGAGGGAACCGTAGGATCCTAATCGGTGTCGATTTAATTAACTTTAACATACTCCATAATATTTAAAGAATCATAACCATAGGGCCACCTATTTTGACATTATAACCTGACACCTTAGAAAACTTCAACTCGCCACGACGAGGAGCTTGGAGCTAGCATTGTGGGCAACACAGTCATCTTCGATAGTAAAACATGTCTACACCAGCTAAATCATTCCTTAAAATTAAACAACAAACCATAGGATTTCGAGGTTGTTTGCCTAGCGCAACATAAATTCTCAACTCATCTTTAGGTCTTTGTGTAGCTCTGCTATATAATATAAGCCCCAACTCGTTTAGGATTCCGAGGTTATCGTTCGTCGCGACTTAAATTCTCACATCTTCTAGGCTATTTGTGTGATCGTTTCACACAAATGTAAACCCTAAATTAGTAAAATTGGCAGGATGAAACGCTTAAATATTTCTCCTCAAAACTGAAGCCAAACATTAGGATAGACTGGGAAGTCACCGAGGTTCTCCTCCAGATCTATGACATCTCCTAGTTCTTCCTCCTTTGTATTCTATAACAAATATTCCAAATTTTAGTCATTCCAATTTCACATCTCTTTGTCCGATCTCATTGAAAAGTCCTATCGTTTTGAACTCCTTGAAGATAATATTTCCTGGATTTTTATTAAGAGTTTTCTTAGGTGACTTCGGTTATCTAAGATGTAATTAACTATAGGGGCTTGCCCTTATATGAAGTTTGTCATAATATAAACCCTATTTAATTCTTTATATTAAATAGGGGAACTTCTCGACAAATAAAACAGTTTCGCAGACAAAATGGTTGTCATATATTTCTTAGTTTGTTTGATCGAGCCTCATCCTCAAGTCTTGTGTTTATCCTTCAGGATAGATACAGGGTTTGAGGTATAGTGCTCCTTCATTTAAACTATGAAAAATATGGGGTCGATTTGATTTCATATTTTTTTAAAATTGTATATATATGTCTTTCCGAAGCGGGCGACGGGGTTTCGATTCCAGTGGTCGACAGCTTCCAGCGGGCAACTACTCCTACACCCAAAAATAGTGCCGACATCAACACAAAATCGCGATCAAGTTTTTGGCGTTGTTGCTGGGAAAATAACAGAACTCTTGACTTAGAAATTTTAGTTGAATTGTAAACTTATTTTAGAAAAATTGTAGTGTCGTTTTTCTGAATAAGCGCTTGTTTGTGTGTTAAAAATATTTTTAAATTATATATATATATATATAAGTACGTTTGAGTGTTTTGTTTAATTTTATTTTCTAAACTTTTACTTTTGTAGGTCTAGTAACTTACGATTATGAGTTAGAATTAACTATCAGAAAAATTTAAGACTTCATAATTTAGATGAAATGACGAACACATCACATAACAACTTAGATAATCAAACAGTTAATAAGGCACATCATCACATACAAAGACCTCTAAGGGATTATGCAAACCCTGCAGCAGATGAAATCACCTTAGCATGCAAATCCTTATTGTAGCAGCTAACCCATTTGAGCTGAAATCTGCTATAATCAAAATGGTACAGAACGACCAGTTTTGGGAAACTCCATCTGAGGATCCAAACTCATATCTAGCTAGTTTTCAAGAATTATTTGATACATTTAAGTATAATGGCATGTCAAATAATGTTGTTAGACTTAGACTTTTTCTCTTTTTCTTAAAGGTTAAAGCTAAGACGTAGTTGAACTCTTTAGCACCTAGATCTATCAAAACTTGGGGTGATTTAGCGCAGCAATTTCTATCTAAGTATTTTCCACCTTCAAAAACTGCTAAGTTTAAAAATGATATTACCTCATTTTCTTAGTATGAATGTGAGTCAATATAACAAAGCTTGGAAGCGATTTAAAAAACTCCTTAGGAAGTTTCCACATCACACTTTGCTAGACTGGTGTATTATTCAAACATTTTAAAATGGTTTAGTAGGATCCCTTAGATCTATCATTGATGCTGCTGCTGGTAGTTCATTGATGTCAAAACCATTTGATGAAATATACTCTTTAATCGAAGATATGACTATGAATAACTTTCAATGGCCTTCTAAAATGGTAAACCCTAAGAAAGTAGCCAGTGTTCATGATACGGATGTGATCTCTATTTTGGCTTCTCAGGTTGTTGCAATATCTAAGAAGTTAGACCAATTCGAAACTTACCTTAAACACCTCATGTGAGTGAGGAAAACTCATCAGGACAAATGATTGTTCTCAATCACCTTCATATAAGAATTTAAATGCAATCAATAATAGACCAAATAACCCATATTCTAACTATTATAACCCAAGTTGGATGAACCACCCTAACTTTGATTGAAATAATAATTTTGGTGATGAAAACCAACAATGGGGAAACAATCAAGAGAACTCATTGAGAAAGTTGAACAATCATGATAAATAATTGTACTATTTCTACTGTTCCAGATATCATTCACATAATAATGTTTACATGAAAATATGTTGTTGTCATGAAGCAATATATGAAATTGGATCAATTCGAGAGAATTAAACACAATATATTCTAGTAATTTTCTCCTCCTACTTGACATTTTGATATATTTTGATCTCTGAAGCTGTTTATAATGAATTTTTGCTACGTGTTGGTGTTAAGAAAAATTTCTTGGTATTAAGTATTGTCACCTTATAATCCAATGTAATCTTGCCTTCTCATCGCTACTTTGGATGTTAAAAATCTATCAGAAATTCCACATTTTAGATTGAGTTTTGTTTTTGGGTTCTTGTTTTACCTACAAATTTGTTGTTGTTATAAGGTAAGATATGTTTTCTACCTGCCCATCATTTTGTCATTGATCTTCAACTGTAGCATGATTTCATGTAAAGGTCACAGAAGAGCCTTAGATGAAGGTTGTCATTCTCGCGTGCGATTAGATCGTTATTGCACGAGGTGGAGAGTAAGGTGGTTTTATTTTTTATGACCATTTTCTGTTTTGTGTGAGGAATGTGTAAATAGATGTGATGAAGTCATTACATATAATTTAAAGGAATGGCCTGAGGCTATTATATGAGCCCCGATCATTCCCGATGCGCCTAACAATTAGAGTACCATACCCTCAATCGGGGGCAATCAAACCTCAGACCAAAGGGGACTTACAACTGATAAGCAGATATCCGACCAACTGATCTGAACGCGTCGCAAAAATAAAATAAAATAATATAATATATATATATATATATATANAAAAAAAAAAAAAAAAAAAAAAAAAAAAAAAAATAAAATATATATATATATATATATATATATATATATATATATATATATATATATATATATATATATATATATATAATGAAATAAATTATGTTCATGCAAAGTAGCAGTACGCAGCAGGTCATATTAAAAGAATGCTAGAATCACCTTACTTAAAAAAAAAAAAAATTCAAGCTAAAATGGCGATTTAATCCAGAGTATCATTTGGTGTTCTAAACCACCATTTTAAAAATTTGCTTAAACTCTAATATTTATAATGGATCTTTAGTGGCGGTTTTTTAACTACTCTAAAATTCTTACGGTGAGAACATACACAACATTTATTTTTTGGTTTAAATTGTCATATCATTGGGTGGTTACCAAGGGCTCGTTTGGGGCAGCTTATAAGTATAGACGGCGTTTTGAAAACGCCGTCTCACCATTTGGAAAACATGTTTCGACCGCTTATCCAAAAATGCGGTTGTGTTTTAACACTAAACGCAGACCACAGGTCGAACCACACGGGCCACCAGCGGGCCGCGCTTTAAGATAAGCTGCTTTTCTGGATAAACACAAACTGACTCAAACACACCCTAAGTCTTTTGCAACTATTTGAAACTATTACGAATGCCTTTTGTGGGGGAGAGCAAATACAATTCTCATATGTCAGTTCGTAAACCACTATTTAAAATTTAATTGGGCTCTAAATTGCCTGAAATAACTTCATTGAAAAGCTTTTTTGTGGTTAAATAGATGTAAAGCAACGTCAAATTTTGTGTCGAAAAATTTTCGATGCTAAACCTGATACTAACTAGTTAATTTTTAATAGTGGGACAAATTCAGATTCAACAATATGCTATTTTATATATAATAATAATAACAACAACAACAACCACAATCACAACGCAACAAATTCAAAAATAACAAAAGGCAAGAATATTGTCCTGCATATCACTGCCCATACATTTATTTCAGACATGCAACAAATCACAAAGCATCCAAGACATCAACAATACAAATCCTGAAACAAAAAAAGGCACACTCACAAATACATATATCTATAGTATTAAAGAAGCACTCAAGCTATAAAGCAAGCATGGGACTCGCATTTGCTTATCAATCAGCCAATTCTTGGCTCCTTGCAAACTTTGGCAAGCTCAAAATTTGGGCTGTGAGAAGGAGCCTCAAGGAAGAGCCATACACGATTGCAACATTCATCTTGAGTCGTGCTACCATCGAGACAACTCACATAAAATACTGTGAGATCGTTTCTTTTCGACTCAATTATAGCTTTTGCGGTTTTTCCTTCGAGACCTACCAATTCTGGCCAGCATGGTTCAGGCCCTGCCATCGTTGATGCATTCGTCGTCAAAATTTATATTTAGTTCGAAGGATAAATTTCTAAAATAAATTAGGCTTAAAACTAGTACAACAGGAAGTGATTTTTTTTTTTTTTGTACCTAAGTTGTGTATATATGCACAATTTGGTAGACGTGGCATATAATCATCATTTAATAAATATAATTCTTTTAAATTGGAATTTGAACTTAATTAAAAAAATAGAATTTGAATTCTTTCATCTAATTAAATTATTATTTCTAATTACAATTTAAGCTTATTTGAAAAATAGAATTTTTAAAAAGTTCAGTTTTGATGATATTTGACTAATTTTTAATAAAAGATTATTTAAACTTATAATTTTTAAAATTTAAAATATTTTTTAAGATATATTTTATGGAATAAATTTATACTTGAATGTTATTAAAGTATAGTTTAATTAAGATATATTTGAGTATATTTTCATATTAAAATTTTATCGGGCAAGCGGACTCATTATCTAACTAGACGATCAAATTTGGCTCGCTAGCTCATTAACTTAGCTCGCGAGCTATTTATTTAGTTAATCTACATCTGCCTCAATATTTATTTTGGTCTATAAAATTACTTGTGAGCTAATTCAAGTAGCTAATTAGTGGAATTTGATCTAATATCAACTCTATTAGTTTCATTGTTGGACAATTTGCTTAATAAATTTTAATATAAAATATACNATATATATATATAATACCAGCTCTATTAGCCTGATAAGTGGAAACAGGCTCCCTTGCAAAGAGATTCTAGATTGGACGCCTAACATATGCGATATATGTTAAAACTTATAGTTAAATCTGCCCAAAAATTTAATAAAGAAATATCATGTAACTAACCACCTGCAACTACCATGCAATCCTCTTTACAGGGAAAAAAATATTGCGTCCGGAGTCCGAACGTAGAACTGCGTCAGAACAACAGATGTGATACAGTGGGGCGGAGCTGGAGCTCGTACCTCCACTGTAACGCAATATTTTTTCTTTTACAGCATGGTCCTACTATATCTCTTACTCGACCAAAAAAGAAAATTTCAAATCTCCCCGACTCTATAAAAATTGGTTTAATTGATTATATGTTATTAGATGTATATTACAATATTGTTATGTGGATTCAGTGAATTCGAGATAACCTCTTAATTAAAATTGAAATAATTTTTCAATGTAATTATTCTAAAGTGGCTTTTACATACATATATAGCACCCAAAGCTTTCATATTTACCTCTGGCATACAAAAACTTTAATAATTACAAACATCATATAATTATCGCAATTGAATAGTCTAATCCATCTAAAAATAAAATTTTAGGTGTGAGCTAAATAAGATCATAAGAATTGGGTGCTATGCATGTAATTTTCTATATTTTAAAAGTAAAAAAAAAAAAAGCAGAAATGAAAAATTACCAGGTGGGCATGATGATTGGCACCTAAATTCGCCGACTACACCTTCCGAAATACAGAAGATGAGAAGGAGAAATAAGACGCAGCGTCGCAGGAATGGAGTGCTGCTGAAGTCCCTCATCGTTTTCTCATTCGCAGCCCAACGAAAGACGATACAAATAGCCCCAACGATTTTCCCAGGCTTGAACACGCTTTTATTTTTTTTATTTTTTAGTTACAGGACTTAGGGTCCGTTTGGGGCAGTTTATAAGTGCGGGCGGCGTTTTAAAAACGCCGTCATACCGTTTGGTTCGCGCTTTTCGCCAGCTTATCCGAAACTGCGTTTGGGTTTTTACACTAAACGCAG